>QLON01006115.1:0-75072 GCA_003313675.1 Termitomyces heimii
AAAGAAGACAGAAAAGAAGGGAATGAGGAGTCCCCTGACATCACCCCCCCTCTAGAGTGTGGCATCTTGATATGCTGGGTAGAAGTAGTTCTGGATGGCTTGGTTTACCTTGGAAAGAGAATAAAGACCTCTAATTGCTCAAGGAGCATTGGGATGCTGCTGATAGAATTCCCAGACCAAGGCAGGGGCATGGACATTCTCTTGTGGCTCCCAGGAGATGTCCTCAATTCCATAGCCCTTCCACTTGACCTTGAACTGAAGCTTGTTTCTAAAGAGTAGGCTGTCAAAAATCTGTTCCACTTCATACTCTTTTTGGTTGTCAACTAGAACTGGAGGTGGAGGTGGCTGTGGGCATTGACCTGGAATTGGATCTTCAGGTGCTGGAGAGAGTTTCACCACATTGAAGACTGGATGGAGTTGACTCATTCCACTAGGCAGCTTGAGTCAATAAGCTATTGGGCCCACCTGCCTTAATATGGAAAAGGGTTCTAAATAGTAATGGGAGAGCTTCTGAGAAGGTTGGGTAGTAGCAATGTCAGAAGCATCCAGATAGACTTGATCTCCTGGCTTGTACTTGGAGGCCGGAGCTCACCCACAATCATAATAGCAGGCCATGTCATTTTTTGCCTTAGCTAAAGCAGCCTTGGCTTCTTCCTGAGCTGCCTTCATCCAGTTTAAGAATTTGTTGACAGCTTCATTCTCTGAAGGAGGGTGATAACCAGTGTCTAGAAGGAAAGGAGACATCTGGATGGCAGTATACATATAGTTGTTGTATTGGAACTCTGCCTCTGGTAATAAGTCATTCCAGTCATCCTATCACTCATTGCAGAAGAGCCAGAGGTACTATTCTAGCTTTTGATTGACATGCTCAGTCTGGCCATCAGACTGAGAATGATAGGCTGTAGAAGTGTGGAGCCTGATATGGAGAAGGCAATATAGTTCTTTAGTAAACTCTGCCACAAACTGTGATCCACAATTGGAGACATAAGCATCTGACAGCCCATGGAATTTCCAGACATGCTTCTGGTACAGATTAGCAGCACCCATGGCTGAGCAAGTAATGTGTATGGGAATAAAATGAGCATGCTTGCCACAAAGATCCATTACTACCATGATTGCATCATATTCATAAGAGTCTGGTAACTTAACAATGAAGTCTACAGAGGCCACACTCCAATGCTTAGCTGGAATGGGCAAGGGAGTAAGCTGTCCCATAGAAGGCTGATGATGAGGCTTAGCAAAGGTCACAGATGGAGGTGTAGGTGCCAATATACCATGACATTTAAGGCTACCAGTAATTCTGTGAGACCAGCTCCAGTATCTTCCATTTGCCAGGATGTCCTGCCACTCAGAAGTCATGATGCTGCTCCACAATCTGCCTCCAAAGGTCAGGCAGGTTAGGAACATAAATGCATCCCTGGAAGATAAGGAGACCATTTTCCAAAGACCATTCATTAGTGTGGACAGACTTCACTCCAGTTTTTTCTCAAGCATGCAAGGCCATGGCAGCCTTAGCTACCAGATCTTCTTGGGCACCTTCCTGGTTACCTCAGCAGATGTTTCAGAGGATGCTTATCTCTTCTCCCTGGCCAACCACACCTTCCAGAGCACAGATAGCAAATAGTTCTGGCTTTAGAAGTACAATATTATTATTGTCACTAGCTCCTAAGCTATGGTCTGCTCATCTAGAAAGTGCATCTGGCTTGTCCATGCTTCATCCAGGTTTGTGGTGCAGAGAGAAGTCAAAGTTGGCTAGATACAAGGACTATTGAGCCTGTTGGTGGTTGAGTTTCTTAGCTGTCTGAAAGTACTCTAAGTTCTTGTGATTAGTACACACTTCGAATTTATGCCTGGCATCCTCAAGAAAATGTCACCACTCTTCAAAGAACCAAATAATAGCTAATATCTCTTTATTATGGATCTCATAATTTCACTCCACTGCATTGAGACTCTTAAAGTAGAAGGCCACATGATGCCACTTACCATCCTCTTTTGATTGTTAAGAGAAGACAGCTCCAGTAGCAAAATCTGAGCTATCAGCTTTCACATGAAAGGGAGAGTCATCATCTGGGAATAAAAGGACAGGCTTTAAAGTAACTGCCTGTTTGAAAGCATTAAAGGCTGTCTGCTGTGCTGTATCCCAGTGCCAAGGAGTATCCTTAGTGGTGAGATCAAAGAGAAGCCAGGCATAGTGTGAGAAATCCTAAATAAACCTTCAGTAGAAGTTGGTGAAACTCAGAAAGGCCTGGACCTCCTTCTTGTTCTTAGGCTCTGGCCACTCTACTACACTAGCCACCTTAACTGGGTCCATTTCAGCCATTCCATGAGAGATGATCAGTCCAAGATATTCAACCTTAGTCTGCTCAAACTCACACTTCTCTGGCTTAAGATAGAGCTGATGTTGGCAAAGATGTTCTAGTACAATGCATGTAATTCAATGATGCTCCTCTAGAGTCTTGGTATAGATGAGGATATCATCAAGATATATACATACAATACCTTCCACTATGAGGTCTCAGAAAATGTCATTCATCATGGTCTGAAAAGTAGCTGGGCTATTAGTAAGGCCAAAAAACATTACCAGAGGTTCAAAGAGTCCACAATTTGTTTGGAATGCTGCTTTCCACTCATTGCCTTCCTTGATGTGCACATTGTTGTAGCCCCAGCAGACATCCAACTTAGTAAAATAGCATGCACCTCAGAGATTGTTAACAAGCTCTGAAATGAGTGGTAAGGAATAGTGATTCTTCACAGTTATCACATTCAAGACTTAGTAATCCTGAACTAGACGTAGAGATCCATCTTTCTTTTTGATGAAGAAGATTGGAGAGGCCATGGAAGACTTCAAAGAATGGATGTAACCAGAGTTTAAATTCTTTTGCAAAAAGGCATCAAGCTCATCCTGTTCTCTAGGAGAGAGGGGATAGACCTTGCAGCTAGAGGGCTCAGCATTGGGTGTGAGCTTAATTGCATGGTCCCACTGTTTATGCTCTGACAGGGAGTTAAATGATGCCTTAGAGAAAACATCTTCAAAATCTTGTAAGTGATGAGGAACTGCATCTTGGAATGACTTAAGAGCAGAGTTAGCAGCAAATGCCTGAGCTAATCACTGGGAAGTGGTTTGGCTAGCTCTAATCTCTGCTACCATTGGCGGAGATCATAAAGTAGTCATATAGATCTTATCACCTGTCTCAATAGCCTCATCTGAAGACTCAGGGTCAGGAGTGCACCTAAATTCACCTTCACATCCCTCTTCCATCTGGGCTTCACTCATCATACCTTAAACATCCTCATAGAGGGCCTCTCTATAAGAGAATGCCAAGGGGGGAGGATCCAGTAGGTCAAGATCAGCAAAGGGAAGGTGCCTCACTTGGCAAGCCCATACTGCAGCATGCTCATAGGCTAACACTCTGCACTCCTTTTTAGCTTCCTGGGCACATGTGGAACAGCATCGAAGGCAGTAGCTCATGCTCACCTTATCCTTAGCCCAGTCAATCTCTGGATTGTGGTTACATAGTCAGAAGAATCCAAGTATCATGTCCTGCTTTCCTAGGCTGGTAACTGCAAAGACAGCATGCTCAGAGTGGGTCTGATAACGAAGAACTAAATCCACTATGGAGCAGATGGATCTAGCTTCATTGAGTATACCATCAATGTTATAGACTGGAATAGGACAAGAGAGAGGCCAGGTAGTAAGTTGATGTTGTTCCACATAGTTAGTGTCCAGAAAGAGCCCAATAGCACCATTGTATCATCTAGTCATCCCTCAGCCCTGCTGTCAATATGGTTCATGAGAGAGGGAAGAAGGCCATCTCAAAAAGTGAGACAGAGCTGAAAACTATTAGGATAGAAGGCCTGTTTAGCTAGAGCTCTAAAAGAGTCAATATATTCATCTAAGGTCCACTTTCCCTATCTATATCGATGAGGATCTTGAAGAGTAAGGGTTACTACCTTAGCAGGGTCCAAGGGAAAAAACTCTGTCTGAAACTCCTTCTCAAACTGACTCCAACTTCCAAAACTCTCTACTCCTCCAGGGCATTGAAAAACTCATAATGCATATGTAGAAGCTTGCCCAGACTTTATGTAGGAGAGAACTCAGGCAATCTTGAGAGCATCAGAGGGGAAAGCTTCACCACTGAGCTAGATGTAGGTGATACAAGACTGCAGGAAATGCTTACCTATAGCTCTATCACCATTGAATGCATCTGGAAGTGCTGAGCAAGGAATATTGGCATGAGCTGGGGAGGAAGCCTCAAGGTGAGGGGCTGGAGGTGTGTCAGCCCTAACTGGAGATATCTGGAGAGGCATAGAAGTGAGAGGGAGGTGCTCTAAGAGAGCCTGGAGGGAATGAGAGATAGTGTCTGTAGCTTGATGTAATTCAGCAAGTTCAGTAGTGTGGAGGGTGAGGGAAGCTTGAGTAGTCTGCACCTGAGTCTTCAGAGCAAGCAAGCAACTTCAGGCATCATCCTAAGGGACAGAAGCATCCAGGAGAGTGTCTGAGGAGGCTAGTTGGGTCATAGAAGCAACAGAGGAGCAGGGAGTAATCCAGTGGGGAAAAAACCTAAAGGGGCAAGAGAGGGCTCAAGCAGGCTGAAGGAGGCTCCCAGACTGAAATGTAAAGACTTGTTCTGCTGTAAGGGCAATCTTTGGAGGCTATGGCTTAGTTACACAGCTGGCAGAGGGAGATCCAAAGTGTATTAGAATATGTACTAACAATACTATAATAACTACTCACCTGGCAGAGGGAGATCCAAAGAGAACAAGTCTGGGGATTCTCTATGCCAGGTTGGATGCTTCTGAGGCTTCTAAAGCATGGAAAACAACTGTATAGTACAACAAAACTTTAAAAACTCAAAAATTGACTAACCAAACAACAGTGCAAACAAGGTAGAAAAACTCCGGACTTTAGAAGTCAGAAAGGCAAACTCCGGCTTATGTAAGCAGCCTGGAAGCGGTGCTGGAGGATTCACACTTGTCTGGATAATAATTAAAGAACTAGAGCACCTCAAAGGTTAAAAATAGTGTTAATAAATAGTATTGAAAGAATAGAAACAACACCATGAAAGAAGAATGAAGGAATAAGAAGTGAAAAAAGATAGAAAAGAAGGGAATGAGGAGTCTCCTGACAGGATCCTAATACTGGTTTCAATAGCTCCTTCACAAGCTTCTTGTTATAGGCTTCTATAGCTTCATGGTACAAGCTTGGTCAAATAATAACCAAAGCAAGTCACTGAATAATTACTAGCTTTCCTCTACATAATGCATACTCAAACAGTGAATGCCAATAAATGCAATAGGCATATTCAAATGCTAACTCAAAGAATGTATTTTTTTAGGCTAATATAGAAAACAACAACATAGAGTAGCATTAAAAATTATTATAATTATATTAGACTGTTCTTGAAGGAGGTACAAAATGGTGCTAAAACATTGATATGAAAGGAATATTTAATTTAAATGAGAATGTTTAAAACAGAAATAAAGGAAATGGTAAAACAAAAAAGAAAGAAAGTGTAGAAAACAATAACAAGTAAGCCTTAGTTGTATCATGACTAGTATGTCAAATATGACTATATTGACCTATAGAGAATAATAATGTTAGAAGTCTAGACTAGATGTTTAATAGACTAAGAACAATATCAGTATTGATCTATAGTACTAGTTAGTATATGTATAAGTAAGTTGTAGTGCACTCACCCTCGTTTGATAGAAGTGACTGAGGGTTTATTCTATTGCTGGTTCTTTACATACTACAAGTCCATAAAAAAGGGAGCTTTGTTCATCAAGAATAAAGCAACTGTGATAATTGCAATATAACTTTGATATTACTATAATATTATAATGCAATTATTTGTGGTAGCTACTGCACTGTCCAACAAATAATGAGTAGGCTACAGGTAAGTAAGTAAATGTATTTGATGAAAGTATTGTAAAGAATGCTCACCCTCAGTTATATCACAACCAGTATGTTACACACAATTAAGAGTGATGAAAAATTTCAAAAGCCTATTTATGTACATCACACATATAGACTTGAGGATATTAACAAATTCATTAAGCATTGAATTCATTACTCTTGATGCTTTGCTCTATCTTTGTTACTTCTAAGACTCTCTGCTAATGATGCCTTAAAGTTTTTGAGTACCAGCAATTGTAATGTCAACACTTTAAATACTCCATCTTTTAGCACATTTCATATTTTCTTAAATCTTTTAAAACATTATTCCATCTTGCTTCCTTATTCAGGATCATATTCAAATTGAATTTTACTACCACTTCTAAATGCAAAGCCTTGCTTATCTTTACTAGTAATCATTAGCAGAATTATACTTATTCAGGATTTATCAGGAAGGAACTGTCTAAAACAGTGCTTAGAAACTTTGGCCCATTTATTTTCTGCACAGTAGAAATGTGTGGAACTCAGTTGCCTTTGTAGTAATAAATACCTATTAATGTACTATGCAAAATGAGCACTAAGTGCTCTGCATAATAATGGATTTTTTTGAAAAAAACTAAAGCAAACTTTGATATTGGCAAGATAGCATAAGCTCTTAATATGTATAGCAATTTGATTTGAAAGCAATCAATTGGATGTCAGACCTTATATAGGGAAATATAGAGGCTGAAAAATAATTAAAAGGCAGAAAAATGGAAAAGAAATACAATTTTGGTTTACTTAAGAGTGTTAATAAGCTTTAATACAAGCTTACTGCTTTTTAGCCTTATTTGGCATATGATGGAGGTTTTTTAAGCAACTAATTCAATAGCTATTACTGCAATATGCTAAAGCTATGTGATTAGTCACAACTTTTGCATTAAATAAGTTGTGGCTTTAATAAAGAGAGCTTCATTATTAGTAACTATTTCTTCTAATGCTTTCCATCAACAAATAATATCTTTAAACAACCACTTAGCTATTAACTCTATATTTTCTTTTACTAGCATCCTAAGTTCTAGCTAGTGAGAGTTTAAAATAATACTTATCTCAAATACTACACCAAATTTGGTATTCTCATCTTTAGGAATCCTTGACCAACTCTAGTAAAATCCTTAATACTTGCTTCACTTCTACCAGACTATTCTTGCAACTATCTTCCAGCCTTGAACTTAAGCTACAGAGTATGCAGGCTTGCTAGCAGCAAGTAAAAATAACTTTGAGAATATAAAAAGTTAATAACACTTCTAATAACTTTACTAATAACAAATGCCTGCAAGTAGAATATAACACTGGCCATCCCTGAATTACTGCTCTAAAGCAAACTAAGAAGCTTCATAAAAAGAAAAGTGTTTATTTACTATGTAAAAAATCTGGTTACTTTGAAAAAGGACTGCCTCAAACAAAGTACTTTGAAATGTGCTATCTAAATCATTGATAGTGACAAGTCCAAGTTCTAATGACAGAAAACAAGATAGCAACTTAATGGACCTCAAAGACATGCTGAATTGCAGTATCAACTTCAAAATCTTTACAAATACTCACTTACATTTATTAATACTTATCTTAGACACCTGCATGATATTAATACATCTGTCTCAATAATGAAATATGACAAAGCTATTGATCATCAAAAAGTCTAAATAAAAATAGACTTGTGCTAAAAACTGTAAGCAAATAATATAGCTACAATTGCCTTGAAAAAGTTTTCTCCAAATTATATTATATTAGCCTTATCAATGGCCTAAAGATTGAAAAATCAGTTTATCAGTATTTTGATCTAATTCATATCTAAATCAATCCTGTTGCTGTATTCAAATCTCTAGAAATTAGGTGATTTATCTTAAGTATTTAATAATAGAATTATAGCTATTAATATTGATGATAAATTAAGGCAATCATTGCAGATTTGATAAGATCATCAAAGATATGATCACATCAATTGATGAGATAATCTGCTACTAAATGGGGCTGTGGCTGTGCAATGCCATTAATTTAGTGCAACAACAATTCAGCAATTGCTCTTTCTGAAGACCCTTTTTTGCATGCACATGTAAGACACATCAATATTAAGTACCATTTTCTTAAAGAGTATGTCCAATTAAATGAACTGGAAGTACTCCACATCCCATCCAAAGGAAATACTATGGATATATTCACAAAAGCCCTTTTCACTTCTGCATTCACATATCTTTATCTCTGATTGGGCCTCCAATAACCCCCATTATTCCATGCAAGGAGGAGTGTCTGGATGAGGAGGAGTGTAGTATTTTGACATTCCACAGATATCACACCAGCCACTTATTGCACAGGGCTAGACAAGTGGCCTGGCCACTACATTCATTGTCCTCATTCCTTTCTCTAGTTTCCCTCATTGTTACTATACACATATACATCTGTCACTACCATAAATGAGCCCCTCAGTTTTTTATACCAGACTGAGGGGTGAGTGACTACAACAACTACAGACTTACTTACAAACTGACTGTACCAATAAAACATACTTATAAGTTGCTCTTAGTCTTAGGTTTTTGTTTTAACAGAGAGAAGGGGGGAAGGTCTGGTTTGCTATTTTATCAGTTGGGACTTATTTCTATTTGTTTGGAAGAGTATGGGGATGGAGAGTGCAGGGGTGAGTCCAAGAGGATGTTGTCCCAGGTTGAGTCAGCTACACCTGTATTGCTCTGGTCAAATGGTGTGGTTATTTCCAATTGAGTGTTGGAAAGGAATGGCTGGCTAGCCATTGTTCCATTATCCTGCTGGGGTTTTGTGATGGATCGAGGGAGGGTATTGGGTAGGGCAACATGAACTTTGCAGAAGTATACAAGGCTTGTCAATGATACACTCATGCTTATTACCAGGATTTGTATAGTCCTACAGGGCATTCTCGGGTTCCTCATTTTCCTTTATCATGTTAGCGGGTGGCCTCTCAGGACATTGCTGACTGTAGATAAAAGCACGTGGAATCGACCTGCGTAGCATGTTCTGGACAGTGAGGAGTCTCGACTTTTGCCAAAGGAGACGGTCCGGTATGTCGTCGAAGTGGTCATCATGTATCAAGAACCAAGCCCCGAAGACCGCCCAGAAATATGGTGGAATCGATGACCAAACACGGGTAATACCACTCTGAGTAAGAGTCCCATCACCACTGTAGATGTGAAATGATTCAACGCGAAAGATAGTGTAGGGATAATAGATGCGACCAGATTTAACCACCGTTTGTCCCTTGTATAAATCAATAACAAGATCAGAAGAACATAGCGTTTGTTACGAAATCACGCACTGGGATGTACTTCTCCCTTTGGTCAGGAGCAGAATGAACATTGTTCCACCAAAGTTGGATAAGATATTCCATGTGCTCTTCTTCCGGAACAAGTACCCATTGCCTTTGTTCAAAGGCTCTCCATACCTCTTCTTGTACTGTAAGACACGTCATCGAAAAATAACACAACGATGAAAACGAGCTTCCTTACGATACAATTTATTCGAATTTGAGCCAATAAACTCGTTCGTTTCGCCCCTTTGAAGACCCATGCCATATTCAACGGGATCGAGCTGTGATTGTGGTTGGTTCTAGCAATGTATCATGAAAAGAAACCTACGATCGTCAATCGAGAACTGATCAAATTCACAGTGTATAGTCGAGACTTTTTGGATATGTAAAGCTTCGATGTGAGAAGGATGTTTTCTGAAGACATGACAGAGTGATTTCGAGACCTGTTCAACGACATCCAAACAAAAGTGTACAAACAATCCACGAAGTGTGACTAATAAGGTAACAAACATCTGTAATCGATTATCAATGATGAGCAGCAATTGTTGGACTCAGTGTTGGCTCTGAAGCTTTTGATGTTTTAACCCTTAAGCTTCGTAGCCTCAACTGGCCGCACTATTTCTTCCTCAGGAGAAGGTGCGCTTGCCATTGGTCTGTGAGACGGAGACTGGCGAAGACGCTTAGTCAACAGCCGGGTCTGGTGGCGGTCTTTCGATAATACTCTGTTTTCGCGCTGGTGACCGGGGCGGACTTCATAATTAATTAGGTATATTGTCACTAGAGATGGGTGGAAGCGCTTGTGAATGGATCACAACGACTGAGTCTTCTTTGCGCACCCGTGGTATCCCAAATCGGAGTGAGCCAATGCGACGACAGCGAAGAAGTGTACACCCAAACCAAGCTAACGATAATCCAAATGTGACGGGATCGGTCGTAGCAAGTCCACGTACATAGGCGTGATAATTTCTAGTGATCTCCAATAACGCAGAAAGAGTCCGAGGACCACGGCCAAGCAATTTTGCAATATTTGGCGCAACACCCAACAGGAGAAGATTGGTAGTGCTACCAATGCGAAGGCAATGACCGCTCACAAAAGATGAGCCAGTCGATGACAAAATGGAGTTGACACGCTTAATAGGAAAAGGGGAAAGAATAGGAAGTGAAGAGGAAACTGGAACAGGTGGGGGAGAAGAGTAGGTAGACAAAAGATGGAGTAAATAGAGATAGAAATAGAGGATTTGGAGATAAACAGAGGAAAACCAGAGTAAAGGGAAGAAAGATTAGAGTGTTGGAGATAGAAAGATGTGTGAGAAAGATGAGACAAGGGAAAAAATGGATGGGAGAATGGAAACAGTAAAGAAATAAGGGGAAATAGGAGTTGGGAAAAACAGAAAAGACTTGATATGGGACTCAATGGAGAGTGGAAGATGAGCAAAACTGATTGAGCAAGTTGGAAAATGGAGTTGAGTAAGATGAAACAGAAACTGATGGAGGAAAAGTCAGGGTTGAATCAAGTTAAGAAACAGTTGAGATGGAGTCAAACAAAGGCTTGAGAAGGAAATTGAGAGGATAGAGATGAAAGAAGGAAAAATGGAGATGAGATATGAGTGAAGAAAATATATTCAGGAGATAGTCAAGGAAAAATAAAGAGATGGAGATAAAAAGATGAGAGAAAAAGTAGAGAAAAGAGAAACAGAACTGGCACAAGCAATGGAAATTGTACTTGGTACTGGTAATATTGAAACTGAGCTACCAACTATGGAGAGGTCCTCTATATATACTCAACAAGTGTCTTAGAGTCTGTTATTTTTGTATTCTATAATATATAGTCTTTATACTACAAAAATTTGATTGCTACCATATATCAGTATTTCATTGCCATTCAAAATGATCATTTAAACTGAAAATCCATTATTTAGCAAAATATAGTTGCTAGAGCCCCAGAATAACTGCTCAACTTACTATGCCCTCAGCACCCTTTAAAAATTTACTTATTATTCCTGTTCTTCTGCCTTCCAATCATTCTTCCTCTTCTTCAAGTCCATATGTTGCATTTTGTCTCATATTGCTTCCAAATCTCAAGCAACAAGAAGCTATTAGGATTTGCACCAATGGAGAAAAAGAGAATTAATGAGTGTAACAGAGTTACAAACTTGTCAGTTCCTTAGTGCACAATAGAATATACTAAATCCATGAATTTCTAAGTATGTATTAAGAACCAAAATAAGACTGCTTAGCTAATTGCTAAATAATCAATCAAGCCCAATGAATTAGGAGGTTTGTTTTTATAGTCTGGATAGTGAGGCATTTGACAAAGACAATAAGAAAGTAGATGGATTAAGGTGAAAAGGCATGGGAATTGGAAGGAAACATGAGGTAAAGGACCTCTCAAAGAGTGGTTTCTGACACATCCTCTGCTAGATTAACATTTTACTACTTTTACTTATTATACATTTACTAATATACTTTGTAACTGAGCTATAGGAGAGGTCATGCTTATCACTACTATACATAACAACTATTTCAAATTGTAAGTGCATCATTTAGCAAAATTTAGTTGCTAAAGCTTAAGAATAACAGTTCAACTTACTATGCCCTTAGCACCTTCCAAGAATACATTCAGTATGCCTATTTTTCTGCCTTCCAATCATTCTTACTCTTCTTCCAACTCATATGTTACATTCCATTCCATTGATTGCTTTCAAATCCTTGCACTATGCATGTCAAAGTCCATTACTGTCTTACTGCTATCATAACTTTCTTTCTTGTTCAATTCCTGAGGAGTATCATTCTGCCTTCCCAAAGAAGTAACTAAATTATGGTGCTAGAAGTGTCTTACAGTTCTCATTATCTTATTCTGTATTGACAGTGAACTCACTAGTAGTAAAAATTTGCAGTCAAAAGAAGTGCTTAGCAGTTAGAAGGTGTTAAAGTGTGCCTTGCCATTGATACTTGGCAAGTTAATAACAAAAGTCACTAGCATAGTTTTAGTGCATAGAAACAAAGTGCCACTCAAATGGCAGCAACAAAGTGGTAGAAGTTAGAAATAACTTACTAACTTTTTATAACAGTTACTGAAGTGTGCCTAATTTTAATCTGAACTCTGAGGTAAAAGAGGGAATCTAATTTGATGTCAAACTAGGTTGGTAAATACAGTATTTATAATAAAAAAATAAAGACCCCATCAGTAAGGATTTAAGGTTGTAAGTGAGTGATGAAGTCAAAAAAGTAATGAGTTTACTGTGAATAAAACTAAAAGTTGGTAAGGTCCCTTAATCAACTGGCAAAGGTATCAAACTGTAACCCTGAAATGTTGGTTAGTAATTTCTGAGTTGCTTAGTGTGTGTATCATGTGGCTTTATAATCTAATCTATCTATCAATGAATAATCAGCACTATATCTTCAGAAATAATGGATAGATCCACTAATGGTTTCATTTACCACCAGAGTGAATCATTAGTATTAGTGAAATATATGTGTGCATATTTCCATTTTTGTTATTGTAACAAAAAATAGTGTATTTGTGTAATTTGGTCAAAGGGTGACTAAAGTCACTTACAATGGCAAGTGAATCATAACACCTTTTTTGCTCATTTTGATTCTCTTTTCTCTATAGCTTATAGTATTAGAAAGCAGACTCTAATGACAATACAAGTTTATTCTCTCATTCCAATCTTAATTGACAATATTGACTGCACTAAAGAACAATATAAGTTTATTTTATAGTTTAATCAGTAATTAAACAAGTTCTTAGTAAGTATTGCAATGCTACCCTCAGTTTAATTATTATTGACTAAGAAGTTGTATCCTACTGTAGTCAAATATATATGTCTTAGATGAACAATGAGGTCATTGTTCACTATTTGGTATCTTGTGGCACAATGTAGCAATATTGGCTTAATATAGTTTACTAGCCCAACAAACTGCTGAATGTTGTTATAATTCTGTGGCATTTGCCACTTCCTGATTCTATCAATCTTATTTGTCTTGAAGTGAATACCCTCATTATTGATCACATGCACAAGGCAATCTATTTTGTCTGCATATAGTTTGTACTTCTTTTATTTGAGATAAAGCTGCTATTTCTTCAATTATTCAAAGATAAATTGCAGATATCTCTTGTGCTCTTCTATAGAATCTAAGAATATAAATATATTTTTATACCATTCACTATCTCTGCAAACTCTTCCTTCTAACAATCCTGCAGCTATAAAATATCTTCATATCTTGGACCTCCTTGCCTATGATTTCCTTTATTATATCAGGCATTTTCACCTTCTGTTTTTGTGTCTAAGCTGTATTACTATATTGCTTTCTTAGAGCTACTAGTCACTTCTCTAATTTATCTTAGACTTTCAGCTCAGTGAAAGCATAGTAGCTCTATTGCAACAATATTGTTTTACTATCAAAGATGATCTCCCTGGGCTTATAGTTAAGCAAAACATTGCTTCAGGCATTCTTCACCTCAACAACTCATATTATTGCATTGACACAACCATTTTATTCCATGCCCATTGCATCTGCAATTTAAATATTTATTGAAAATCTGGTGAAAGTATTAGGCAATCTCACAGTTTCCAACTACTCCCATTATTAGCCTATGCTGAATCATCACCCTGATCAAAGTTGTCAACCTTTGCCAATAATACTATTGACAGTCAAACCCTTTGGTCAAACTTCTGAGACATACTACCATTCTGTCCAGCCTAGTGTCCTTTTGTTCCTGGGTCTGACTAAACTTGGCTTCTGTCATCAGTATTTTCAGTGCATCTGCTAGCAGGCTTGCTATCTATTGAGTTTCCTCTGGCTCATCTTCTACAATTGTACTTTGTTGACCTTTTAGTCACATTGATAAATGATGATGCTCTATTGCTTGCTATTAACATGACTATTTATTTCTATCCTCCAATGCCATATTAGACTGTGAATCAACTTTCAACTGTTTTCAACTGAAGTGATAGAGGCTCTTTCAGCTCATGTACATATATTTTGATGGTGTGCCAGTTTGACAATTTTAAGGTGCCTAGGAATTTTGGTCTAAAGCAAGATTGGTATGCTCTGTTAAAATAATTGTCATTCCTCATTAATATAGAGCTTGCTGTTCTGAATAAGTTATTGGGAAACTTTTTGGAATTTGTAGTAATATGTTAAAAAAGAAACAGAAAAGTAAGTGCTATTATCCAATGTATCTTTGTACTATTTTTTGGAGCTTGTTTACCATGTACCTAGTCAATTCTTTGGTAACCAGGTAAAGTTGAATAATTGCCACTTTCCAAGCCTTGTAAGTTGGTGTTACTTGTCCTTTGATTGGTAAAGTGAATTCTAGTAAGCCAGTCCATGTTTCTGCTGTGTCATACAAAATGTATTCAGCCATGTATTCTTTTATATAGGTGGTGTCAGTAATGCTGCAGTTGCAAAAGAGGTACTTTAATTCCTTAAAGTATTGTAATAATGTTTGAGGCTTAGACTCATCCCATTTGAAGGCAGAAAAGTAGTTCCTAGGTGATTGTGGATCCATGACAAGAGTTATTACTGGTGATTATGGTAAAAAGCTGGTCAGCAGTGAGGAATTGAATAGCTGTGGAAGTGGTATAAGAGGGGTGAGTAGTGTTAGCAACTGCATGACATCTAAAGGTGTGCAAAGAGAGTTATTCTTATTAAGACTGTATTTGAGAAAATGTAAGAAGAAGTCAGAGATATCATCAACAGTAAGCTTGTCTTGAGCTCACTAAAGTCTTTTTTATAAGTTAGTGCACTAGAAAGTTGTAGTGTGGAGAGTGAGAGGTAATAAGAGTGTGTAGCACCTGCCAACATGGCAAAAAGGCAGCACTTTAATTGAAGTTAGATTTCTGGCAAAATTCTGCCTTGATGATATTTGTGGTGGGCTTTAATTTGATGATGCCTAAAAGTAGCTAAGTGCTGGCAACAGTAATGTTGACTCAGTAATAGAAGTAAGAATTAGTGTTTAGGCTTGTTAGTAAAAGTACTAGACAGGTCCCAGAAACTTGGCAAAGAAAAACAGTGAGTGAAATGCAGTAAGGCTTGATGCTTAGTATGATAAAGTTAAAAATGAGGCCTTGCTATTGATGATTTGGTAATTCAGAAGTAAGAGTCACTAGTGTAAATTTAATGTGTAGAGTCAAAGTGCTACTTGAATGGTAGCAATGAAGCAGTAAAAAGTGAAGTGGTAAGAAAATTGAGCTCTTAACTCTAAGGTGCATAGAAACAGAGAATTTATTCAATGAATAACTGAGTCAATCAGTACATTATTTATAGTAAAATATAAAAACCCTGTTATCAAGGCTTTAAAGTCAGAAATAAATAGTGAAGTCAAAAGTAGTAAGTAGTTTACCATAAATTAAGCTAAAAATTGATAAGGTTTATATATAATGATTAATTAATTAGTAAAGAAATTAAGATAAAACATCCTTCAAACATCAGCTAACTATTGCTGAGTTTACTAGCAAAGAGACAATGTGGCTCCACAATCTAATCTATCCATCAGCAGATAATCAGCAGAACAATCTTGACAGTGATAAACAGATCTGCTAATGGATTCACTATTGTCAGTAGCCATTCATTATTAATCCCTAACTTGGCAGGTGCTTTACTCTGTGACTTTTAAAGTTTTAGCAGTGACTGTTCAGTTAGTAATACACCTGTCTCAACAATGAGACATGACAAAGCTATGAATCATCAAAAAGTCTGAATAAAACAGACTTCTGCTGAAGATTTCAAGCAAATGACATAGCCACAACTACCTTGAAAGACTCTCTCTAAATCATGTTAGATTAGCTTTATTGGTGGCCTAGATGTCTAGAAATCAGCTTATTAGTATTTTGATCTAATGCACACTAAAAACAATCATGTGACTATGCTCAGGTCTCTGGAGATCAGGTGATTTATCTTAAATAATTGGAATTGTCAGTGCACCAATAATAAATCAAGGCAATCACTGCATATCTAATGGAATCAGATGGAATCATTAAAAATATAATTGTATCAACTGATAAGATAATCTGCTGCTAAATGGGGTCATGGCTGTGCAATTCCATCAATTTAACATTACACCTTGACAATAAAATATGTATATCTCAGTGGAAATACATGTAAACTCTTACATATTAAATATTGTTTTGATTGCCTGATCAATTTGCACACAATAAAAGTTGTTCAAAAACATTCTGTGGTGAAGTGATAGAGAGATCAGCAATTTGATGAAAAAAAGTTAAATTTAGCTGTTGGTGAAAATTGAGCAGGCTTTAGTAAAATGCTAATATCTTAATGAAACAGCTATCAAACTTTATTATGTTTGATATTGTTGAAAATATCTAAAGGTCCAGCCCTGTACTAAGAAGCCATTGCTGAGTACAAAGTAGTAACAGGGCAATTGTTCATGCCTCATTCATTCCAAGACTCAGACTTTGAGTTTTATCCTGTAAATATATTAGAAACATTAGCCTCCATAATTCACTACATTAGATATATTGCACATCTTCATTTAGAACAAAATCCCAGTTAGCTGAGCTAACCATGCATATATACATGGGGTTACTTTCCTGGTCTATATGTTCTTCTGAAACCACCTCTATAATAGGAGGTAGTGATCATTGATGATAAAAGGCTTCAATGCTTTGACTGTTATAGAACCTCACAGTTCATCAGCAAATAAAATGAGTAGCATGAAGCCACATTAAGTGACTGGCAGTGCTTGTTGCTACAATAGCAGAGCAACTAGTGCCTCTTCAATGAAGCATTTCAAAATGGAATGTACTACCTCATTGGGCAGAATCTTCATGCTTGCAATCTCTAGATATGCCAGTATGCATTAATGAATTTACCATTAATACAAATTAGAACAATGGAAAGGAGGCAATCACATCTAATCTTGATGTGCTTAGTCAACTATGGATTGCAAAATCCAAGTGACTAAAATGCTCTATAAGCCTGAAGCTAGTGCAGAAAAAAGAAACTGAAGAGTAATAATTAGTGCTGAGCTAATCTAAACATAGAAAACAAAGAGATAAGAAGCAGAATATTGTGACAGGCACAGGGCCTTTAGTGCCACCTTTTTAGATCACTTTCTGTAGCACATAACTTACTAAAGGCAGGCAACTTCTAGTGCTACAAAACAATGGCTAACTTGAGAAGGAAGAACCTTGTTTCACAAACTGAATTGGAAAAGATAGAAAGTGACATTGGCAGGTTAGTAACACACTTTGTCATGTGCAGCAGCTTAAAGCATAAGCAATCAATGAGATGGCAAGAGATATATAGATTGAAGGAAGAAGAAGAATGATTGAAAGGAGTCAGAAAGGCACAAAAATATATTCTTAAAAAGATACTAAATAAGTAGTAAGTAGTGCTATTAGTCTTGAAACTTCATGACTATGAA
Source organism: Termitomyces heimii (assembly GCA_003313675.1). Classification (NCBI taxonomy): domain Eukaryota; kingdom Fungi; phylum Basidiomycota; class Agaricomycetes; order Agaricales; family Lyophyllaceae; genus Termitomyces; species Termitomyces heimii. The sequence continues at coordinate 17,605 of QLON01006115.1, forward strand.
TTTTAATTAATTGGTTATTAGGTATAGTAGTGCAGCACTAACATATAATAGCAATTGCAAGTAAAAATTTATAGTATAATAACACAGTATATAAGTAACTAATAGTAGAATAAAAAAACAATGAAGAAGTTATTTACAGACTTCAGAGCTCAATGTAATACTAAGATAATTTAAAGTCATTGTGCACTTCAATCTGCAATAATCTACTTGGCACTTCCTCATTTCACTTGATCTTCATTCTTCATAATGCCCTCTACTTAAAGCTTGTAGTTGTGGCCAATAATTATGTTTTATGCTTTTATTCTCAATTATGCTTATAAAGACCAAGTATAAATCTCACAACCTTGCACCTTCTATTTATTGACTTTGCTGACAAGCTGTTAGGATCTTTGCCAACTTAGCAACTTACTCAAACAGCACTATAATCTAGTGGAGCAACTCATTCAAGCAGCATTAGATACCTAACCTCTCACTGCCTTAAAAATATTTAACATGTACACATTATTTAACATTACCAAGACATGACAAAGCATTTACACATGCTAAGCCTGCCCTTTGCCTCTACAGCCACTATTAGCTGCTATCACTGACATCACTGCATTAAACTAAAAAGGTCTATTAGAAACTTGTTTAGAACTTCCTCAAGTTGTAGTGCTCAACTACTTTTTATATTAGTTATAGTAACTCTAAAGTGCTTTACTAGAGTTTTATTATGCTTAGCATTTTGTAGTGACTGCATAGTTATTTAGGAGTTTTGCTAAGCCCCTTGTTTTATTTATTTCTTTTTAACAACTACTTTATATATTGACAGATGCACTACCTCATCAGCATCTGCTGACAAAGTCCCTGTCAAGATGAAGAAGCCAATATCTGGTTAATTTATTAACTCTTCACTGATAATATTCTCACTATGAGATTATATGAATTCCCTGCTTTAAGTAGAACTATTGGATATAAGTCACAAGCTTATAACTAAGAATACTTTCCTCAATTATAGTATAAATAGCACAATGGCTAATCTATTATAGAAACTAGAAGACTCCTCCATTGCTCTTATACCAGATTTATCAACAGCTTGACTATCATAAATATTTAAGACTATATGCCAATCTGATTGAGAGGTGTGTAGCAGTGCATTATATGCTATATGATTATATTCACACAGTTTAATTTAATTTATATTTATATTTAGTTTACTATATTATATACCACTTAGCTGCTTTATAAGCAGCTTACTTTTTTGTGTAAACAATAGGTTAGAGTTATTTGATTTATTGAGTTTGCACTCTACACTATTTAAATCAGTAACTTTGTTATAAAGTAAGAGTGGTTGTATAAAGTATATAGAAGGAATATTGAAAAAGACTCTGATCTTTGTGAGTATTTGGCAACACTTAGTGTATAGAGCTCTGTCTATAAGGTCTTTGCACACAGCAAAAAAAGGAAGCCCTCAGAGACACTCCTTAGTACAATGGCATAATATCACATAGTAATACATCTATTTCAACAATAAGATAAGACAAAGCTATTAATCATTAAAAAGTCTGAATAAAACAGATTTTTGCTAAAAACTATAAGCAAATGATATAGTCAGAACTGCCTTGAAAAGCCCTCTCTATATCATATTAAATCAGCCTTATTAGTGGCCTAAATATTAAAAAATCAGCTTATCAGTATTTTGATCTAATGCACACCCAAATCAATCATGTGACTATAATCACATGACATGTGCACCCAAATTAGCCATGTGTTTATAATCATGTGACCTATGCTCAGGTTTCCAAAGATCAGGTGACTTATCTTAAGGAAAGCAACATATTGATTATCATTTTGATTGCCTGATCAACTCACACATAATGAAAGTTGTCTAAAGACATTTTATGGCAAACTGATAGAGGGATCAGCAATTTTATGGAAAAAGCTAAATTTAGTTGTTGAAGAAAATTGAGCAGGCTTTGGAAAAATGCTTATATATTGACAGAACAATTATTGAACTCTATTGTATTTGGGATTGTTGAAAAGGTCTAATTAGTTTACACCTGATGGAAAAGGTCTGGAGGCACTTAGTGAAAAACTGAAGGAGATATTAATGATTTATGGAATTGGAGCACCAAAAACATTGGAGGACCCTATCTTAGCCAGGAAAATTTATATTAAGTCTCTTGAGACCAGAAAATGTTATGCATTACAGGGAGGAGAAATAATATAAATAGAGGGAGATTTTGTGACATTTAGCAGATTGCTAATAGCCTATGCTCAGAATTCCCAAAGAGTGAATATCTTAAGCCTAAGGCAATAGTATACTTTGGGTTATTAGTTTAATATGCTTTTTGGATCTCCTCTTTGTGTGATTAAGGTTGCATCAATTGAAAACCAATAAACTCTATTACCCACTGTTATATTTTATAAAAGTACTTTGTGAAGTGTGATTTAGCCCCAGAACTTAGTAAAAGCTGGTTCATTTGTGATTGCCTCAATTCAGACTAATTCAAATAACCTAATTTTGCATCAATACTGACATGTTTGCTAAAAACTGCTTGGTACTCCCTGACCTCTTAGTGAGCTCAAAAACTATTGACAACTTATATAGATAGTATTAGATCAATGTTCACAATATGTACTCTTCTTAGCTAAATGTAATCTGTTTTATTTGGATAGCCCAGGCTAAAAACAGATTTAACCAGTTGAGCAGCTAAAATATGGCCAGATTCCTTTATTAAGAACCAGATATGTTTCTAGTGCCATAAAAATAACCTGGTTATAGCCAGTTCAGATTACAAACTAATAGTGCCAGACACCATCAGCTCTTTCTAGCTGAGACTAGGACTTGTTCTCACTAAGCCTCAATTCCTATTGTTTTTAATCCAGCATCTGCCACATTGTAGTACTGAGATACAAATGGCCTGAGACCCTACACAACTGTTGAGAAATGGCTGGAACAACCTTGGTTACAGCATGATTGACATTTGATGTTTCTCTTTTAGAAATACCTTATAAGCAAATGTGAATGTCTGACTTCACTTGAGTGCACAGACAGAATGGGACAATTCAAGAAAGAACTAACTCTACTGCAGCTACCTCATCTGACTTCACTCAAGTGCACAGATAGAATAGGACAAATGTTATCATGCCTTAGGTCTAAGACCCAGTATTAACTCACTAGAAAAGTATGATGGCATCTCTAAGGCACTTGCAGACTAATTCATTTAATGGGTTGAGGCAGTGGTGGAATTTGAGGTTTTTCATAATGAGCATCAGAAAACTTTATAGATACAATTGTATCTGACTGGCTTGGCTCAGAGGTGGTTATGCATTATAGCACTGAATCCTAAGCATTTTTAATGGTCAGTGTGGTTGGTGAACTTTAAAGCAGTGTTTGAAATGTATAATCTGGTATAGGATGTGTTGAACTATATTGTGATCTTACAGCAGAATTTGCATTCAATAATAGAGTATTGTATGGCCTTTTTTGAGTTAAAAGCTAGGTTGAGCCCTGTAGATGCTAGAAGCAACTATGTGAAGAACTGTTTCTAGAAGGGCTTAAGTGCAGCAGTTATGAAGGCCTTGGTCAACATGAACTATGAGATAGCAGAGCATGCATGCAATATACTATTGTGGTGGAAATGTAAGCTTGCAGACATTGTAGCACAGTGCAAGGGTGCATGGCATGCAGTAGAGGCAGCAAGTCTCTAGACACTGGCACTGACAGTGGGTGTTCTGCCTGTGGTGATGACTATGTGCATGGCTCCACCACCACTGGCAGTGGATCCCAATGCAATGAATGTCAACTATGTGAAGACAACCCTTATAGTTAGAAAATGCTTCAAATGCAAAAGGCCAGGGCATCTCATGGTTGACTGCTTAATGCCAGGATATTGTCTTTATCGCGAGTTGATCCGCCTCCATCTGGGTAGTCGGTTTACTTTATGTTATCTGGTCTTCTCGGATATCGTCTGTCTCATGGCTTCGTCTGTCTGGTCTGTCTCGTTACCTGATCCGTCTTGAGACTTGTTCGTCTTGGCTTCGTCTCTTTCGTCTGTCTTGTGGACTGGTTGTCTCTCGTCTTTTTTATTCATGTTTCTCTCTTGGTCTTGATTTGTCGGCTTTTCGTCTCGGGAACTGACTGACTCTTGCATCCTCTGGGTTCTTGTTCTGCTCGTGTTCTACAGTCCGATCTGTTTGACGCTCTACTTGTTACAAAAATCCATTCAGCGTTATCATAAATCTAATCTACAAAGACATTCGTTTCCCAATCATTTTATTCGTAGAACAATATCCCCTTCACTCGACCACCCCCCTTACTTTCATGGGAGCACCACTTTCCTACGACACCGTTTGGGTTCTCCAGTCAATGTCCATATTCGAATTCCACGCGGGGAGTCAAAATGGGGCCGGCGGGTTCATGTCCGGTGCTTTCGGCGAAGTCGAATAGGACTATCCCTTTCCCCTCTTTCACTGCCCGTTTCATTATAAATATATTCCGATAATTCTGACTCTGGCGGAAGATCAGCAGACGATTCATCATCGTCACTTTCTGACGATGATATCTGCAGAACCGTAGCCGAAGACCCTACAGTCGGCCAGACTTGCGCATTGTCCTGACGACCTGAGGACTTGTCATCCTCACTACCTTCCTCTTCATCGTCACTAAATTCGTCTTGCTCATCATCACCGAATCCATCTTCCTCCTCATCGGTATAATGCTTTTCGTCAGGGTTAGCCTGCGCAACTTGTTCACCCTTTTCAATCGAATAGTCATATCTGACTTCCGGTAAACCAAACACAGTCTCGCCGCGACTATTACTCCTAGTGTTATTTCGTCCTGCTCTTCTCCTAAAGTCGTCGGGGATCTTCGCATTGTTGATGTAATGTTCGACCAGTGAAGCACCCCTGATAAACTGTTCCCATGTTTCTCTGTTCCACATCTTCCGGCACAAACTCATTTCCTGTGGGGTCATGGCTATCCAATGTTCATACATATTTGCCAAAATGAAGACAGGACTGGCTGCCGTCCTGGGAGGAATTGCAAGAGGATGTGCGAAGGACTGCCAGGTCTTGGCAGTACGGAGACGACCATCTTTGTCTTTTTCCATATCATGGACAATGATTGTCTCAGACTTATCGCATCGTGAAGTGGACACGAGGGTGACGGGCCAACCACTGGTCGGCATTTCGGTATCTAGTTCCTGTATAAAATGAGATTGCGCAATATATATGCATCTTAGAACACGGACCGTTGGGATATGTCGCCTCGTTGTAGTGGCTGTTTTCACGGACTGGTTGAAGCGCAACTTCTCCCTGACATTCTTAATGATGGCATCGTCTAGAATAAAGGTAACGAGGTGCGCGTCCAGTGCTCGGTGAATGTAAACATTCACTGTTGGAGCAATCGATGAGCTATGAGAGTGAGATGACCGAGTCGAATTTAAAGACATACATGGCATAAGGTTGAGCCGAGAGTCAATGTTAAAAGTCCTTCTGTAGGGGAAACCCAACATCCATGCCCATCGGTCCATCTGATAGTTTGTAATTAGTTTGATATAACGATAGATATTGTAACTTGCGCACGCCATTAAGGTTTTTGGTATCTTGATGTGCCTTCAAATGGGCAAGTTCCACCATCAAGAATGGAGCAGCCATGCTCAACTTGTTAGTGACGGCACATGTCTGCATTGAAAATTTGTGATAGAACCTGTGTTCTGCTACACGAAGTCTTGTCCTAGTTGCATCATCCCGCTTGAACGCTTGCATCTCCGGTGTCGCGAATAATTTTTTTGTCAATCGACCATGCGGAATGAGCTGTGCTGGTGTTCGTGGCAGCTCAGTCTTTTTCATTGTGTTTCGTGAAAGCAGGGAGGCAGCAGATTCAGCAAATTGGTTCGTCGAGTCTCCAAGAAGGATACGAGAGAGGACAGCTTATCGATTTTCCATCAATAGAACAAGCTGCAGCTGAGATTGAATATAACAACAGATTTTGTGGGTGTAGTCTTTCAAGTGACCTAATTACAGGTCCGCCGAGGGCGCTAGTCCACGAGACCCAAGTCTTGAACAACATATTGCATTGTTTAATCGGTCCGGTTGAAACCAGGAACAACTGAAAAGTATCTCGCAGCATCGACCTCGAGCTGAGCGATTGCAGGTCACATCTGCAAGAAAGATTCATTACAAGAAGTCGATATCAGAATGCCGTCTGAATGGCTGCGAGTTCGTAAATAGAAGAATCCAAAAATGACACAGTCAATTAGGCATTCCAAGTCCAGCTGTCAACGGCCCAGTGTGAATCAGTCAACTTCGAGAACACATCAGAGTCTGGTGTCTACGAAGTCGTGTCATTGCTCATTCCCGTCGTAACTTCAATTTTGGTTGCCATGTGACCACTGGGCTAACGTGGCTCGTCGGTTTCTGCCGCTCAAGGTGAGCAGTCGTCGCGTCAGACGAATCATAGTTCTCGCAATAGAACTAGTTTAAGTCCTATATTTCTGAGACAGACCTACTGTAGAACATTGAATCGGGAAAAAAGGAGAGTGTTGCCTGGGGTTGATTCGGACTACGATCAGATTACCGTCACTGTTCCTCCACCCTTCACGTCGTGACAATCATCATCCGAGTCTCTTTATCTCATTATCTCTTTCACCTCATTATCCATTTTACTGATCTCCAAATTACCGCGAGCGCGGCGTGCGACAACCTTGCTGCCTCACAAGTGGTGCGTCCACACTACTCGTGTTCGTGACGCGTCACTTAGCTGTTTGCAAACCTATACGCACTCATCTATTTCTTTGGTTGTGTATCGAAAATCATTTGACACACCTGCCTCATGATGAGCAAGTCACGCCAATGGGCATGCTTCAAAATCTCGGTCAGAACTTCGAAAGGCAGCTCACTGAACGCATGTCGGGATTCCTAGGTTTATCAGCATCATAAACTTTCAAGTGAACATTTGACATACTTTGCTTTTCCAGGACCACGCGCTGACCAGTGATGAAGGAATCCATTCCACCAGTGTCAAGACACCGACCAGAAAACTAGAAGGAATGTCTTTGGGAAGACTTGATGCGACTCCACAGTCCTCACTACATCTGATCCGCTGTTATTTACCATGCGTAAGAAGAGAAAATTAATTCCGTAGGAGTTGAACTTCGAAATCCTTGTGTCACGGATCGACTTGGGCCTGTAACGGCTGTTATCTCATCTTATTGATTTCTATGATCTACAGCACCCACTTACCGGATACTTCTTTAGCCGGGTTATAAAAGGACCCCATCACTAGTCTAGTAGGTAGCTCTTTTTGCAATACAGGACTTAGACCAGTTCTGCCCATTGCCTAAAGACTCTCGTGTGACGGTACCGTTACCCACGGCTGACGTTACAGGGCCCCTTGACTGGTAACCACCACGTGGTACCTACAAACAGATGAGAACAAAGCCGACAGGTGACAACTGTCCAGCTGCTCCCTAACGGGAGCCGCACCGAAAGGTGCCATACATGTCGAAAGACGTAGTCAATGCCCCCCCTCCCCTTCCTTCCAAATCATCGCATCATGACAAGAAACTCCATCCTGTGACGACTCGGAGTGTCCGTGTGATATGCTAATGTCGTGTAAGTAATTGTAAGTAATGTAGAATGAATGAGGTGAATAGGGATGGTGGGAGGGGATTTTAGACGCGTGACGTAGCGCAATCAATGCGGCGAGTGCTGTGAGTGCGGATCGAAGTTATTTGGCAGAGCAAAGGTTCAGGATGAGATTGGAGGAGCCGGTAGATCTGGAACTGGAGTCTTGGGTGTTGCAACGAAGAAGTGCTGATTGGGAATGGCAATCTAAAAGTCTAAAAGTCATCCCGTTCAAGAACGCGTGATATCCTTGAACGATGACTTCACAATGACTTTGGTCCCAGGTAGACGCTGGCTTCTTACCACTATGTGCGACGGGTCAGTTTTGTGCCATGACCTTGAACATCCCAGGATGCGAAGCAATTTATTGATACCATCGCGTGATGACGCTAACAGCCGAGTACTATATTGCGTTGCCGTTGGCATTGATGACTCAAGTCCAACGTCAAAGTTTTTCATGGTCACTTATCCTTCAGAACACTATGGTCAGTTGTATTCCAATCTGATGCGTAACACGAGTGATGTTGACTTGAACCCGATCAACACTCTAGAACAGCCTTTAAATGGTTCTTTTGATCTCATGATCTGGTGTGTCAACCTGCGCGGACATGGATCCTCTGCATTTCTGGAAGCACGCCTTTTGAATTCCTTTCCAGCCACTGAGCGTTTGACCAGCGTATTATCTGTCAGTCTTCCTAATTGTCTGCTCGCCAGACTCATGTATACCTCTTTGTTTCGGTCCTACATTGAAATTTTTGATTGGAGGTCTTCTACGGCGTCTGTGCATTGGAGAAAGGTCATTTTCCCTAATGATCCAGACAACTCTGATTACCTGGTGCATGATGTTCCTTCATCCAATGTATACACAAGTAGTCATATGTGTTATTCAGATTTCTCTATCACTGCTTGCAGGAAATTGGTTGCCTTTGTCTCCCTAAAAAATGTCTTCTTATATGATATAGGCACAATAATCGAAGATCAACCTATTGCACCCGTTTCCCACCAGAGTCTGACCAAACCACGTTGGGTATCAATTGATAGTCATGGAGAGCATCAGTTTAATCATCATCAATTGATTCGGATACTATTTTCATTAAGTCAGGAAAATCACCAGGCGCTGCAATGCTCATTGCCTATATTGAGGATACTCGTAACATGCTCGCTGGCCTCTCGCTGCCGAAATCCATACTAGTGGGAAATTCAGATGCTGGCAGCTATTTCAATACGGAAGTACTGAGCTCAATTGATTATGGTGTAAGTTCCAAATTTTTGTCGAAGGACTATTGTTATGAATATTTGTGATTCACCAGTTATCCAACGTGCACCCTTGGTTTGCACAAGTGACAGCTGAAGCTGCCGCTGGATGGGTTTCATCATTCTTCGAAGATACAAATGTGAAACCAGCTTCACAGCTGCCCAATCATGCGCGTTTATTTTACTCGAATGCCTCTCAGAGACTAAATCAGTGTTTTTAGCCTAAAATGTACATCGCCGAAACTGGTTGGCCGACAGTAAGCTTTAACCTTCTTTCATATGAGCCCGTAACAAATCTTTCTTTAGAAATCATCTGACGCTGCGCATGAGTCTAATGGAGCGGGGACTGCTTCTGTTGCCGGTCTCCAGACCTTCCTGGACACCTTTATATGTCAGGCAAACAATGACAACGTCCCTTACTTCTTCTTTGAGGTAAGTCTACGGAGTTATTTTCGGTTCCATTGAGCCCTCAATTTGAGTCGTAGCTCTTTGATGAAAAATGGAAAGATATTCAGTTCGGTGGTGTTGAGGTGTGCTCTTGTCCTTCTTTCTTCAGCCAATCGTAATCCTGTTTGTTAATTACTAGGGATGGTGGGGTCTCTTTAACGCTGAGTAAGTCCATTTGCCAAAAATAAGTTCTCGCAGTAATATTATCATTTTTTCCAGCCGAGCTCTGAAAGATGTCAAAATCCCTAACTGCGCCTCTGTTGGTTCTTAATCTACGTATATACCTTGTTAAATTAAGGCAATTGAAGTTGTATAATTATTATTCTATCATTGCAGACAGAAGGTTCAAAATAAAACGTATATTATGTAATACACCGTTGTTCGTGAACTGTCGCAGTCAATCTCTTCAGCATCAGGTCCTTGCAGCACCTTTTGATATCGGACCTTTCTTTTTTACTCGGTTCTTGTCATGTTTGATCCTCTTAGCTCTACTGCTTCAATATTTGCGGATAACAGTGACGACACCCCCTCGTGGCCTACGGCTCCTCACTCTCCCAATTCTCCAATATCTAATTTGAGGCGTGCTTCACCACTGCCACAAACGCCGGACAAAGGTCCAGCCTTAGGTGTTTATGGCAGAGAACCACAAATATACGGTCAACCAGAAGCAGGACTCATCTCCCCGAGAGAAACAGTCGGTTCTAACGGGACGAAGTATGAGAAGGCAGAGCCATACCTTAAAGTAAGGATCACCGGGCTCGATAGGAACAGGCGGGACATTCTCGTGAAGTTCGACGCACAGGTAACTCACGTGTAATAGTTTGTGTCATTAGAAGCTCACGACCCGAAGACCAATCTCTCCAATTTCACGGGAACGACTTATCGAAATGTGTCGCGGTCGTACCTCGAATTCCAACAGTTCTATGAAACAATCATCCATAGCAATCCACAAACTATCATTCCTGCCCTTCCCCTTGCCCAGACTTCGGCACCAACGGATGAAGAAGATGACCGTCTGGTTAAAATCATGTTACAGCGGTGGATCACCAGGGTTTGCGAAGATGTCATTTTGCTCTATGATGAAGACCTTCGGTCATTCATTGAAAACGACTTTGGATACCAGCCGACGCCTCGACCACGGCGCAAGACTTCTTCTGGATTTTTGCTCATGCGCCGGAATGTGCCTGACGAAGACGAAGAACTACAGCGGGCTCGTTTTGAGCTAACGAAATTAGAGGGGCAATTCTTTGACACTGCGAAAGCCATCGACAAGCTTGCTCTTGGCAGAAAATGTATTTGGCATAGTTCAACCCATGTATCCGGCTAACGACTGTTTGTAGCCCTAGCTTCTGCACACACTGAAATGGGAAATAAGCTTGTCAATGTTGCAACAACTGAGGCTCATCCTCCTCTAGGAAATGCTCTTCGAAAGATAGGACGCGCCTGGCATAGTCTGGCCGATTTGGGCCAAGCACAAGCTATAAGTGAATGTGTCGTAATAGGTGACTCATTGGGATATCAAGGCATAAATGCGCACTCTGCCAGAGAGACGCTGCAGATGCGGACTGGGGTCTTAGAGGAATATCAGCAGGCAGTGAAGACTACAATCTCGAAACGACGTCAAATTGAACGATTGAAGGCTAGTTCTAACATACGACCTGAGCGAGTGGATGAAGCATTGGAAGACATGGAAGAGGTCGGTTTACCTTTCCAATGCACGTTCAACACTAACTTTGTTTTCCTAGGCAAACAAGTACGAACAGGTTTTAGCTAAAAGAGCAGAGGGAATATCACAAAACTTGCACAAAGCTCTTGATACCCATAATCGATATGCCAACGACGACATCACAACGGCACTGATTGAACATGCTCGTTCTTCTATAATGTATGAACGACAGTTGTTACGCGAACTAGAGGCTCTGCGAGTAGACGTCAGTAACGCCGCAAATAAGGTTGTTCAGTCCATCAACGATGTGCCAAAACCGACCGTCATTCCCAAACTTGAGGATTTCAATGACCGTCCTTACGCCTTTCGGTCTAATGGCTTCCAACGTTCACCAGATCCACCTTATTCTGCGCAATCGGGTCCTACCCCAGACCGCCCACCTTTACAAAGCTCCCCATCCCAGGGACCCTTATCCAAAGTTGCTACTCAAGGCTCATCGTCTTCTGCACGATCTCCATATGAAAACCAAGGCTCCCAAGCAACTTTGTCAACTGCAACGTCATCTTTGCGGCAACCGCCTCTTCCTCCTACAACAAACCATCCTGCATTTAGACCCCCCCTGCCTCCACAAAGCCCTGGTGCTGGTCCCTCCTCGCCAAACTTGCAGAAATCGCTTTCTAATAATGAATCTCCTTTCAATGGCCGTTTCACTGATGGGTCCAAGTCGATGTTGGTTCAATCCACCCAAACACTCCATAGTCCTCCTCCGCCCCTCGCCTCTTCGACAACCTTCGACAGCCATCTGCATGCTGGCGATCCTCTCATTGTAGATCCTCTCATGCGGCCTGCCTCAGCGTCACCTCTACCTAGCTCCTCTCAACCTATGAAGGGACAAATATCTCAGAGTAGTGTTGATCCTCTCGCTCGCATCCAACCTCATCAGATTTCGGCTTCTTTTCGGGTTCAGCCAACGCGTCCCAGGTTGGACGCAAGAGAAGCAGCAAGCAAGCTTGCCAATATGTTTTAATGACGAGGTCGGGCGCCTTTCTTTGATTTTGATGCTTATCATGCATGTAGCCAATACTAGGAAACGATCTATATCCTTCGACAATCTTGCAAGGAACAAATGCTCAGTGTTCAATTGAAATTATTCACACTTGTAGCATGTATTTCATCCTAGTTGTTCGTCAGTCAGTCCAAGGATCAGTCAACCTTGTACCACGAAAGACGCCTTTTTCCTTGCGTCGATCAAGTGAAATTTTTCCTGTCGCCCACGAAAGAATTCCCATTTGCCTGTCTCCGCGACCCAATAAGCATCTTCCTCTTGTCGAAATCTAAGTGTCTGGTTCATTTCTGGAATGAAATGATATGCATGTAACTCGATGCTGTAGTAGGTATTTGGAAGGATGTGAAGTTCTCCAAGAACCGGGACTTCGGCTGGGAGGTTAACAAATCCTGCGACCGTGGCCTAATTAGCAGCGGATCTCACAGATTCATTCACAACGCGCACTTACCAATAACAGCGCCGGCATCGTGGCCCCAGTCGCCTATGGGATGAGAATAAAAATGACCTTCTATGCCTTCGGACTTGATCTGATCCATGCATTTGCGCAGAACCTCGTTTCCAGTTAGTCCTGCCTTCATATTTTCTAGCATCACGTCTTGCATCCGGTTACTTTTCCTCAAGCCCTCTTTCAAACTATGAGGAGCATCAGTCTCTGGATTGGGTCCGTCTGTACGCAGAACGTATGCCATGTGCTGTGTATCTGTGTTCAGTCCCATGGCTGTTATCCCAAAGTCAATGTGCAAAAGGTCCCCTTCCTGTATCACACTATTGGTACCTTTCCAACCAGGGGTCGTAGGGTCCTCGACAATGACGGAAATGCGTGGCTGGTTCCAGGTGGTCACATTGAGAGTTTGCATCTTTTCACGAAACCACCATTCCAAGTCCTGCACAATAAGGAGTAACATCAGGCCATGTTTAGAATCTGAATAGAAAACTTGGTCATGACCTCTGTAGTTGTCTTGCCTGGTGTGACCGTCTCATGAGAGAAACCCTCTTCGATTAGTGCCCAAACAATTTCTTGCATTTTCTGATAATGTGGTAACTGAGTGTCCACTCGAGTCGCGACATATTCGACTGCAAGCATTGGTTCATTCACGGTTCGACTCATCCAGCGCTCGCCGAGCTCCTCTGTAAGGACCGCAAACTCTCCAACGTGAAGACCAGCTCCGAATGCGATATTTCGGTCGACATTGAGTGCGATTCTCTTAGGATCAAAGTGCTCTAAGATATCTCGTAGCTCAGGCCAGACACTACCAGTGTTATCAACCCAGACCATGGGGTTGTGCTGACCTCTCAGGGAAGATGTGTTTGTGTGAAACAAAACCACGGTCCTGCGATGGACATCGTAGTCAGTTGAATTCTTAATAGACCACCAGATAGGATCTTCAGCATGCTCTCTCTGTGTCATCTGGATGAATCTTGTTCTGTGTATCCGGGTCTATTATGTCGAATAGAGGACCCACCAGCCATGCGTCAAGATTATATTTCTTCAGCAGTGAAGGTATCCTGGTAATGCGCTCGTTCTTCCAGCCATCCTGAAGACATGCTGTTTCACGTAGAGAGGGAAGTCTTTGATATTCAGCAGGTTTAGATGGATGAAGTTGTGTTGTGACTAGACCAAACCAGAGAAAAACTATAACAAAGGCTGATTTCATCTTGGAGCTGAGCCGAAGAAAAAGCACAAAACCATCCTGTATTTGATTCGCTATCGCGGTGTGAATATCCAGCCAACTTGGAATATGTGTTGAGCAAGGTCTCGCGGGCCGTGTGGCCGGAGGCGTGACCGGCATTCGTTCATTTCAGCCGTGAATATCAAACGTGACCGCTTGGTCTCGACAATCGTCGCATAAACTTCAGGCCTCGATTATGAGTGAAGTCAAGCCTCCCGACACCAATTCCTCAGAACCTTCATCGTCACCTCAGCATGCTCTACCTTCTGAATCTACAAAAACCGAATCCAGTGGACCAGAGACCTCGACAACTCTTGTGCCAGACCGGTCAGAGTTGCTCTCTCGAGCTCGTGGGTTTCTCCAATCTCCCCAGATCATGCACCAGGATGTCGCGGCAAAACGTCAGTTTCTTCTCGAGAAAGGCCTAAATGAAACCGAGATTGACGGCCTTGTAAGTGAGATTGTGAGTGTTATCCTTACTGTCGTCATGTGTATCTGGGCTGAAAGAGGAATCAAGCCAGTGCGAAGGCCAGCGATTCCCCCAAGAGCATATCCACAACTACCACCATCTAATCTTCCTACCCTTCTCCTTGGTCTCTCTCGCATCTTCTCCTGGATCGTAGGAGGGTCTACTGCTCTCATTTTCATATATTATGTACGGATTCGTTTCTTCTTGTATCCCTTGGGTGTTTCATCGCTTGGATACAGCGCTTTTTCCTCCCTCGAATCATAAAAACTGCATTGGCACGACAGTCTCTCCAAAAGCATCATCTTTCTTTGCTACGCAAACTCAACGAGTCTCTTGCGTCCCTCAAGGAATCACAAACCGAAGCAAACAACGTCCTTCCTTCGCCGGATACATCTCAAGAGGCTCCGACCTTCCAATCTTGTCGTACGATCGCCGACATTCTGAAAGTATTCGGTGACAAGATTCCTGCTATGCATAGTATCCCTCCAATTACCCTCCTTCGATGCAGTTTGCAAGGCTTGGGCAAAGGAAAAGAGGGTGAAGTATCACAGCCGACGACTGAGGAGTTGTTCCGTTATATGGAAGGTCAAATTCCGGGGCTTGTGTCCGAGGAGGGGCGGAAATATGAAGTATGGATTTCTGTCATTGCCACTCGAGACTTGGAACTGAATACTTTCCTTCCGCAGGAGTTACTGTGGCAAACACTTTCTACTTCCTCACTGTTTATTGGTACGACTTCTGAAAGAGAAGGTAGTGAAGACCACAAACCCACGCATTGGTCTTACAATATTCCTGCCCCTGCGGAGCCCTCTCCAGTAGTCAAGTCTATGAAAAAGCTTACGATTTCTCTGCCCAAAAATATCGAGCCAAGGCACAAGTCACGCGAAAACACCCTACAGGCGCTCTCAGAGTTTACCGGTTATATAAGCACCCAGATGTATATGCCATACCAGGCGCCATCGAGCGCAGCGGGTTTTTTAAGCGGACATTCTTCATCAATCGGCCCTGCGGAGGAAGAGTTCAGACGCGAGATTAGAGCACTGAAAGGGCTTGTGCTGAATCGGTGAGTGAGAGTGTTCTATTCTGTGAGCACGGTGCTCAGACAGAACGTTCTTAGTCGGTCTTTTATGCCCATGACTCCTCGGCCTCCTATATCTACCCCGTAGTGTATATCCACACTTAATTGATTAGAGTCAATTATCAACCCTGCCAATCGGCAGAAAATCCTTTTCTCTTTCTTTCATTAGTGCATGACGTTTAGTTTTCGAGTTCTGTCAGCACCTGGTATGGCGCTATTATTTGACTCCTTGTGAACCAAGCCTCGCGGCCACTCTTTTTTTCTTGAATCGCTCCTTATCTACCTGCTCAGGAACGAATCATGTCTTGATAAGGCACCGTGGATCCGGAATTCTGGCGAAGCCGAAAATTTAAGCAGGGTGAAGAACGAAATCTATGACTATGTACAAGTAGCTTGACCATTGCTGTTAACCCGAAGAATTATTCAAAGCCTCAAGGGGCCACCAAAAGCTTCGATACGCGATCGAAAGAAGGAGCCTTGAAGGGGAAATACACGTTATTACGTCATGCGTAAGACGGCAACTATTCACAAAACCTGTTTTCTTATTTGCAGTCGCTATCTTTCGTCCTGACCATCTGTCCATATGCCTACTCCCCCCCTTGACCCAGATCAGGTTACAGAGCTTGATAGCTATCTCGAGCCTGAGGTTCCCAGCATTGTCAATCGATACGACGTCTTCCGCCGATGGAAGGACACGATTGAAGAGCATGAAGGTGGCTATGACAAGTTTACGAAAGGGTACGATAGGTTTGGTTTCCATGTCTCTAAGAGCGGTGAGGTGGTGTATAGAGAATGGGCTCCCAATGCAATCGAGGCCAACTTGATTGGTGACTTCAGTGCGTATCGTTGCCGTTGGCCTTGCAGAGGCCGAAAGACACCTGAATGCTATCAGATGAATGGAATAGAACCTCTCATCCCATGAGAAAAGATGAGTTTGGTGTTTGGGAGGTCACCGTGCCACCCCTTGCTCCTGGCATCTGCGCCATTCCTCATGATTCTAAGATCAAGGTTCTACGAGATGACTTCGCGTTGCTTCGTTTACGTATTGACGTTACTCTAGATCTCTATGATTATTCCACCTGGTAAACGTATTGAGCGTCTGCCTACTTGGATAAGACGCGTTACCCAAGACTTGGACGTCTCTCCAGTCTACGATGCTCGTTTCTGGAATCCTTCCGAATCGGAGATATACAAATTCAAGCATTCTCGTCTGCAGAAGAAACCAACCAACGTTAGGATATATGAGGCACATGTCGGCATTTCTACCGCTGAAGGCAGAGTTGGCACCTACAAAGAATTCACCCGTAACGTCCTCCCTCGCATCAAGGACCTCGGCTATAATGTCATTCAACTAATGGCGATTATGGAACATGCATATTACGCATGTCAGTACTGCCTCTTATCTACTTCGCATCCTGGCTCACCACTTATTCAATGGCAGCATTTGGTTATCAAGTGACGAGCTTTTTCGCTGCTAGTTCTCGTTATGGGAATCCAGAAGATCTCAAGGAGCTTATCGACACAGCGCATGGAATGGGTTTGACCGTGCTTCTTGACATTGTTCACTCCCATGCTTGCAAAAATGTCCTGGATGGTCTCAACGAGTTTGACGGTACGGACCATCTGTACTTTCATGAGGGAGGCAAAGGACGCCATGATCTATGGGACAGTCGTCTGTTCAATTACAGTAATCATGAAGTCCTTCGTTTCCTGATGAGTAACCTGAGGTTCTACATGGAGGAATTCCAGTTCGATGGCTTCCGCTTTGATGGTGTGACGAGCATGATGTACAAGCATCACGGCATTGGGACAGGCTTCTCTGGAGGTTATCATGAATACTTTGGAGAGGCTGCTGATACAGAGGCTATTGTGTATCTCATGCTTGTGGGTCAAAATCGCCAACTTTTCTGACTTCATTGTGACTTCTATCCAAGGCCAACGACGCGATTCACAATATCTATCCCAATGCTATTACGATTGCCGAGGATGTATCTGGAATGCCTCTTCTCAGTAGACCTGTCGAGAAGGGCGGCGTAGGATTTGATTATCGGTTGTCAATGGCTATTCCGGATATGTGGATTAAGATCCTCAAGCACAAGTCTGATGATGAATGGGATCTTGGAAACATTGTCCATACTCTAACCAATAGACGTTATGGGGAGAAAAGCATCGCTTACTGTGAAAGCCATGATCAAGCGCTGGTTGGCGACAAGACTCTAGCTTTCTGGCTCATGGATAAAGACATGTGTATGTTGAACTTGTTCTTTGACGTCTTGATTTGATATGGGTTTCTCTCTCAAAGACACTAATATGTCTGATTTGACCGAAATGACCCCTATCATTTCACGAGGATTGGCTCTTCACAAGATGATCCGGTGAGCCTTTAAGGCTGCCTAGTATTATTCTATGATGACACTACTACAGTCTGTTGACCCAGTCCTTGGGTGGAGAAGGCTACTTGAATTTTGAAGGAAACGAATTTGGTCACCCGGAGGTGTGCACGCTCGTTGTCCTTCACTGACTGCGCGTCCGATCATTCCTCAGTGGCTTGACTTCCCTCGTGAAGGAAACAATAACTCGTTCCATTATGCTAGACGCCAATGGAACGTTGTCGATGACCCCCTTCTTCGCTATAAGTACCTCAATAATTTTGACAAGGCGATGAATCACCTGGCAGACCGATATGAATACCTTGAGTCGCCACAGGTAATTTTGCCAACTTGAATAAGGTCTACAATTGTAACTTCGTTATTTTACTTCCAGGCTTACGTCTCTCTCAAACATGAGATCGACAAGGTCCTTGTATATGAACGTGCTGGGCTTTTGTTCATTTTCAATTTTCACCCGTCCCAGAGCTACACAGATTATAGAGTTGGTGTTGATGAGCCTGGCGAATACCGTATCGTCTTAAATAGCGACGAGTCAAACTTTGGAGGATTCTCGAACATCAAAACTGACGGCAAGTATTTCACAACACCAATGAAGTGGAATGGACGGAAGAACTGGCTCCAGGTGTGTATATATTGTGTTCTGTTGGAGCGTAGGGGTTTAACCGCGAAGCAGGTGTATATTCCTTCGAGGACCTGCATGGTCCTTGCAAAATGAATATTTTTTCCGCTTGTTAGACGTTTATCGTTCTATACCTGTACCTTGAACGATAATTGAACCTTTTCCATGATTAGCATTAGCATGTTACGAAATTTGGGCCAGGGCACAGGCTTCCTCCCTCTAGTTTAACCAGTGTTTTATTGTGTCTTGCCCTCTAGATCTGGGTTAGATCTGGGTGCTAAGGAGTAACCAACAAAGCCTCTTCAAAGTAACTTGTGTGCTCAATGGTGTGGCGTACTTAAGGATCGTTCTGTGATGGATGCCCCATCGATTGATCAGTATTCCAATACAAGGGCTAAAGCTGGCTGGCCAGATGTCTGGTGACCAACTCCCCTGAAAAATGTACAATATTTTTCTATCTTCTATCTTTACATTCTTTGAGTTCTTTGATATCTTCAAGGCTCTAGAGCAGGCTACGGAGGACCTCTACGATCCGATCACCAAGTTCCGTAGTCCCAACACTTCCGCCGAGATCAGTGGCTCTCAGGCCAAGTCCGCCAAGCTCTTGTGAATCCAAAACTTTCCGCACGGCGGCTTCGATTGCGTTCGCTGGTTTCTCGAGGCCTAACGAATATCGGAGGAGCATTGCCGCACTAAGAATCGTACCAATTGGATTCGCAATACCCTTGCCAGCGATGTCAGGAGCAGAGCCGTGAATAGGCTCGTACAAACCAAGAGTCGGCTTGAAATTATCCGAGGGGGTAGAGGGTGCACCTGCGAGAGATGCGGAGGGGAGGAGCCCAAGGGAGCCAGGGATAACACTGCTTTGATCCGAGAGACTAAGTCAAAGCGTTAGGGATCGGACGTAAATTAGTGAACATCAGGCTCACATGTCGCCGAAAAGATTCTCGGTAAGGATGACACCGTTGAGCTTTCGAGGAGCAGCTGTGATGAGCATCGCGGCCGAATCAACAAGTTGATGATGGAGTTTGATTTGAGGATACTCCTTTGTCAACACATCTGTGACAGTTTTTCGCCAGAGTCGCGAGCTCGCGAGGACATTTGCCTTGTCGACTGAATGAATCTCAAGAGGTGGGTTCGCAGTCAAAGCAATCTGTGCCGCGACGCGTGTGATACGTTCGACCTCCGAAACGCTATAGATCGTCGTGTCCCATGCTGTGTCGAGATCAGGAGCGACACCTTGCTCCTTACGCGTGCCAAAGTATGCACCACCGATCAACTCACGTACAACGATGATGTCTACACCTTTCGCGACTTCCGGGCGCAGGGGAGAGTAGTCTAAGAGGGAGTCGGAGGCGAGATTTGCGGGCCGAATATTGGCGTAGAGACCGAGTGCTTTGCGTAGCGCAAGAAGACCAGGTTCAGGCCGAACTTTTGCGTCAACACCCCATTTTGGCCCACCGATAGCACCTTCGAGGAATCAGTTTAAGGCATGTCCAACAAAAGGGTGAGATATACCCATAAGTATTGCATCGGCTTCTTTACACGCCTTCAAAGTGGAGGGCGGCAGTGGTTCGCCAGTGGCTTCAATTGCGCATCCTCCAAAGAGATGTGGAGCAAGGTGGAGTTTAAAGTCTGAAGATGCCTCAGACACTACTTCAAGGACACGCGTTGCTTGGTCGACGATCTCGGGACCTGCGATTAGATTAAGATATCTCGCGTTCGCGTCAAGAATCAGGAAAACATACCGATGCCGTCACCACGGAGAACAACTATATTGAAACTGTGAAGAGTCAAAGCATGATAGACCTGGGTTGTGGTCGAACTTACGTTTTTGGGGCCATGATGGCTTGAGAGCATAGGAAGGTTTTTAAAGCTGCATCGGATTTCGGCTATGACGTCGGCCGACGGAAATGATGGCTCGAGTTGCACGTGAGATCATTTTTTCCGATACACAGCGAATCGCGATTTTACGATGTCCACACCGCGCTGCAGAAACCTAGTCCTTGATGCCGGCCCTCTCCTCTCCCTATCACCCCTGCGTGGCCTCGCGGAAACATACATTACTGTTCCCCAAGTTCTTGCCGAATTGAAGGACAAACGAGCGCGAGATCACTTTGAGCAACTTGGATTGCTTTCTGGCGTCAAAGTTAAAGTGCAATCGCCCGACGCTACAAGCTTAGCACATAGTGCGTGTTTAGCAGTATATCATTTGATCTTTTGATAACCACAGATCAGCCATTCAATGGGCAAGGAAAACTGGAGACTATAGTGTCCTCTCACATGCTGATATATGTGTTCTTGCCTTGACCCATGCACTTCATGAAGAAGCAAAGAAAGCTCAGCAGCATGTAACAATTTCATCGGAGGCGAGATACAATGCTTGCAATCCGAATGTTCAAACTGACTCAATACGGTAGTAGTCAAAGGAACCAGAAAAACTTCAACCTTCAGCTGTTGAGGAGATCTCGTCCATCCTAGAAGATCTACCGCTAGAGGAACAATCAGAAACCGTAGAAGAAGGTACAACCGAGGTGAAGGTTGAAGATGCCACAGAAAAAGATAGCACGGAGCAACCTCTAGTTGAAGTGGAAGAAGAGGCACTAGAGCCGCTCGATGTGGAGCTTCAACCGATTGAGAAGGATCATCAGGCAGCCCCTCCGCATCAAGCAGTATCTTCAGAAAACCCGTCAGAACCGATTTTCGATGATCCAACTGATCCTGACGATGGAGAAGGTGAATGGATAACGCCTAGCAACGTCGCCTTTCACAAGTCGCGTGCTCTTGACCTACTTCCTAGTTCTGGCTCAAAGGGAAAGAAGAAAGCGGACGACAAGATCATTGATACAGGGTGTATGACTGCTGATTTTGCGATGCAGAACGTTTTGCTGCAAATGGGACTCAATCTTGTTGGTACGGAGGGCAAAAGGATAGAGAAGGTGAAGAGTTGGGTATTGCGGTGCCATGCGTGCTTTAAGTGAGTTGTTCTCTTGCAGTACACCGGCATCTTTCGAACAGATATCTCATTATTCAGAATCTGCAAAGACAACTCTAAAAAATTCTGTCCGTCGTGTGGCAACCCATCACTTCTACGTGCATCAGTAACGGTTTCGGCGCCTGGTGCCTCGTCCGACGCGCCTGTCATGCAAGTGCATCTCAAATCAAATTTCCAGTACAAAATCCGTGGTACCAAATACTCAATCCCAGCACCCAAGGCTGGATCCGCGAAAAGTGGAGCTGGTGACAACCTTATATTACGAGAGGATCAACCGGAGTATATGAGGGCTAAGAAGAAGGTGGATGGAAAACGGGAACGTGAGGAAGCGAAGATGTTAAAGGGAATTCTTGGTCGGGGGCCGGAGGGCGCAACAGGTGTTGGCAGTTGGATGGATCCTGATTGGATTCCTGAAATTTTGAGTGTTGGAGCTGGCGGCAAAGGAAGGACAATAAGATCAGGCGGGATGGATGGGGATTTACCCCAGATCGGATATGGAAAGAGAAATCCGAACGCAGCGAGGAGGAAGCACAAGTAGATGTGCTTACTCATTGTCTTTCATGTTTCATTGTTCTCGTGTAAAGCTACAGTTATGGCGCTGTATCTCAATTACCAAGACTTCTGTTCATGAAACGCCTCTTCTGGAAAGACATCCACCATTTGCTGGGTTTGCCTGTGCCATCAGCGTACAATTTGTCGACTAAACGTGATGCTAGTTCTTGTCGAACCTGAGTGAGGTATTGCCGTAGGTATTCTTCAAATTGATGAATCAAAAACAACAATCCTGGTTCACAAAGTCACTCTCACCGCTATCAGCACGATTGGCTGGTGGCGCGTAGTGCGCATTCAAAGCAAAATTGGCGTCGCCAGGGATGGGAAAAGAATCAACAGATAGGGTATTCAGCATCTTCTGCGCCTCTATCTGGGAGGGCACTGTCCGCGCACTACCCAGCTTGGCCAAGCAATCGGAAATAAAGAGGATCAAGACTATGAGTATGCGGTCTGCTGGACCCTTGATTTCAAAGTTGCGGAAGAGGGAGTTGGCACGGAAGAGATCAAGAGTTTCGTCGATAATATCGGGTTCAGAGGGGTCCGCTACTGACATTGATTGAAAATACCGTCTCCGCGGTTGCATGGTGGACTTACCTTGAGGCGCAGGACCGCGTATTCTCGTCCTGATCGGAAGAATGGAGAGATTTCCTACCTGGCGGACATCTGGAACATCATTGAAGGAGGAATGGTATGCCTGGAATATTTATGAGCAGATGTATAGGTCCAATGGCCTAGTGACTGACGGGCATGACGATGAACGCGAAATCAAGGTGCGTATTTGGTGTTGCTTTGGCAATGACGTTCATTCTTGCTGTCGGCGCGCAGTAGTACGTACACACAAATAGTTTCAACTTTCCTACTCTCCTGCATCATGTCGAACACTCTCGGCGTGCCGGATGTTATTGAACGTGCTTCCTTGAACTCTGTCGACGTCTCGTCCGTCAAACCATCGCCAGATACATTGACCAGTACGTCTGCAACGCGTCCTAGTCTCAAACGGGACCACTTACTGTGTACAGAACTCGTGAAGCGTCTACGTGCTTTGACGCTCGCTCTTTTGCCAGTAGAAGTCGACCCTGCCAGTATCAATGGATCGACTAGCAGAGTGATAACTCCCAATGTCATCTCGGCATATAAGGCCGCTGCAGGAGACTTTGTCGAGGCTGTATATCCGTTTGGGTGGTCAAAATTTGACAAGTGCTTACGATGCCCTAATGTAGCTCCCATACTGTCTTCTTCGTGCAAGAGCCGAATTCATGTGGGATGCCAATCACAATCCAGCAGATTATGGCGAAAACATGGGACGTGGTATGTTATTACGACTTTGATTCATAATGCCCCTAAACGTGTTGCTAATTCATTATGGTGCCCCTTGTAGCGATTGCTTGTGAAGTCCTCGCTCGTAGAATTGTACACATGTCTCCGAATGACAGGCTGAGGTCAATCATGTCGTCGCGTTTCCAACACAGACAACTTGACGGGGGCAAGAGTGACATGACTAGCGCTCTGGAGGTTGCTATTGACTCCAGCTGGTGTGTCAAACGTCTTCTGTTCCATGTACCCTCATAAACTTGGGACAGCACGATATTTTTGTCTTCTAATGAGGCTCAACAAGGTTGCCACACTATCCACATGCAGTTAGTTACCTAATGTTGAATCCGTTTTGAAGTTGTTGCGGCATTATGGAAGGGAGATCTTATCCAGCATAATATCGCCAATAATGCCATTGACTGCAAGCCCTTTTCCTCTGACATGCGTGTGTTTCACAGCTAACGTTAAACACGACAAAGATGTCCCATACGCTGACACGCGTGAACATTCTTTCTGGGGACATTTCGACACTTCAAGGCTCAATGTTCCAAGGTTTACAAACTTGTCCCATCTGATCTTTTCAAAATGGTTAACCGACTTCACAGATACCAAAATATCTTCCGTATCATCATCTGGCTGTTCTTCTTGTTTGCCTATTCGCAAGCAGGTAACGTCATTGAACATCTGTCTTAGCAGGCGTGATCTTTTATCTTATGTGTTTCCCAGTTCGTGAGCCTCTTGAACGTCTGGGCAATCCTCATACATTGTTTGATGAATGGGAGATCGTTCTTTATGTAATGGCATTAGCATTTACCATGGAAGGCACGTTGTTCTACGCATTCTCGTGGAGGTAGAGGTCATTGACATTGGCGTATTCAGATTTGCACAAGGTCAAATTTCGTTTTTGTACATTTTATTGTTATTTTTTTGATATTCCTTCAGTTTTATCTAGTTGTGTGGTTCTCTACTATCCAGGCCCTCTCATTTTGGAACATTATCGCTTTTATCACCGATTCTCTTTTTGTTGCAGCCTTTACCCTGCGAGTGATCGGCTTTTCCTCCACCGGGGAAGCTGCTGCAGATGCAAGGCTTAGGAGCTTCCAAGTTTTAAGCTTTGCTGCTCCATTTATATGGTATGTTCTCAACATAACGTGAAGGTTTGAGCTCATCTCTTTGATTCAGGATGAGTTGAGCCTTTCCCCGTTCAAGAGAAAAATCTGGGACTGATCTCTCTGAATCTAGAGCTCGTCACGGTGTTTGATGGATATAAGTAAGCTCCTAGGTCTTTCGCAGTACAAGCCTGACGAGCGCGTGATACAGATACATTGGAACCATGCAAATCTGTGTGGCACGAATGTTGAAAGAATCAGGAATTTTTTTCGCGGTATGCAATTTTTTTTGCATCCAAGAATTCTTCTTGAAGGGATATGTTAGCTCTTGTCTGTACTCGCAATAGGATTTGCTCAGGGTCTTTTCGCGTTAGACGCTGCCGATGGTTTGACTGAAGGTCCATCCGTGGTAAGAACCTCTATGTAGGTACATCACACTGCTGAATGATTGGTAAATTTCAGGTGGTGAATATCCTAGTCCAGTCATTGTTATCGTGCGTTTGATTATTGTACCCACCTTGCATGGTCTCAGAGTCCATCAGGTCTCCGGATTATGGGAAATACGCTTCAAGGTAACAAGGTTTTCGTTTCCAATCTTTGGAGATCGATCTTACGATCAACATCTTATACAGCCCACCTGGTCTCATTCTTTACTACTTGTCAGTTTCATCAATTCTCAGTCGACGTGATATATTAACATTCTCATAGCTGGAATACCGTGACAGCGATTATACTTCTTAACGTTCTTATTTCGTTGTTCTCCTCTGCTTATTCGGACGTCAGTCGCCTTTAGGATTTTGTTGATCAATTGTGCTGTCATGCGCTAAACGGGAAATTCAGGTCATTGAGGACGCTGAAGCTCAATACCTGGCATTCTTTGCAGCAAAGACCATCGGCATGATTCGGGCGCCGGATTCTTTCGTATATCCTGCACCCTTCAACCTCATAGAGACCTTCTTTGTTGCTCCGTTTGAGTAGGGTTCTTCTATCATTCTTCGCTGCATGACCTAAAATAACTGCGTACAGAATGGTACCAGGATTTAAACTGAGCCGAAAGAATTACAAAGTGGTATGGACATGTTATTAAATGCCATATTTTAGTCCATTTGATTGTCTGACACCTTCTCACGCGACAGATCAACCGCTATGTGATGGGTGTGCTTTTCTTCATCCCCCTGACAGTAATAGCTTTCTATGAGGCCGTGTACGAACAGCAGGAACACACTTGGCTTAAAAATTGGTTCCGTGGGTCTGACGAGGGTGCAGCTGACTATGCTGAAGAAAGAGATCCTGAGATTGACGATGAAGAATGTGGTGGAATGAAAATTAGCAGAGTGCCGTTCGAGGAACTTGTCAAATCGTTCCCGAATACGGAGAAGGTTTGTGTATACCATGTGTATCGTGTTTCGGTATTGATTCGGCACATAGTCAAGTGAGGCCGTCATCATTACAGAAATCCACGAATTAAAAGCACAGCTGGCTCGCGTGCTTGAGAAGCTGGAGGCGTAGGATCACGCACCTTATCTCAAGATAGTGTTGATCTACAAGAATTTGAATAAGTATCTTAATTTTACTGTACATTGTTCATAGCATAAGTGACTAAATTAAAGTCATCCGTGGACAAAACACATAGCACTATTTATTGGTTGATACAAAATCCAAAAATTGTGGATGACGGCTATTGGGCTGTTGTGGGTTCGCGAACAAGTTGGGTCAACAGATGCATGGACTGCACAAAGAATGGACGAATCTCATTGATCTCCATGGAACAAAGATTCGGAAGCTGAAAATGCGGCTCTTATAAATGGCATACGACATTAAAAAGGGAACACATACACTAAGTTCGCTATGGTCAAGGGTTTGAAGACCTTCCCGACTTTTCGCTTGTCTGGCCTCCCGTAAATCCTTCAATATATACCTTAGTTTGTCAGGATTCTCAAGATCATCGGACGCGCTATTACATAGTGTCAAGAGATAGTGACAAGAAGACATGCCAGTACACACACGTCGAGAAGGACTTTGGAGATTTCAACAAAACGAAAAGGCAGATCACTGAAACCGCGGTGTGATGTTTCTTTATTCAATCTGTCCTGAAGAAAGTCTGTGACAAAGGTTCGCAACAATTTGTGCATGGGAAGGATAGGCAAACGTACCGACATTGAGCCATGGAGGCGCAACGATATGACATCTCTTTTTCGCTTTGAGATTAACTGCCATCCATATTGGTACAGTGGCTTTCTGGGGCGGCCGCAGAGGTCCATACGCGCCCTGGTAGCCTTGAGTTCTGGGTATTGGGGCGGGTAAGATAAAGAAGTACCGAGATAAATGCGGTCCTTTCCATTGATATCAAGGGCACTATCTCGATGAGTTGCTGACAGGCAATGAGCTCGAGCTCAGCAGGAGTAATGGATACGCGCAGACTGTCTGGAAGAGCCATCGCTGTTGACGGATGCGCAGATTATTGTGATTTCGCTGAGTGACGCGAAGCTTATTTGGTTGTAGTTGGCCTTTTGACGCGTCTTGGTTGATTCCTAAAATAGATCAAAAACGACCGCCCACTGTGGATTATCTTGCCATTGCATTGCTCTTAGCTTTCATACTTGCCGTCATGCTTGGGACTAGGACTCAGCAGATCTATTCGTATGGTAAACGTAACCGACGCATTGTTGCTGTCCCGGAAAACCGGGAAATGAGGGTTCACAGTATCTTCGACGATATTGAGCCTTTGCCTCGCGCTCCTGTCATCTCTAAAATGAAGAAACGAGAATACACAGTACACGCAAAGTCTATGTCTCCATCTCCAAAGATCGTGCATGTGAATCGAAGAAAGAAGCTTCTCAAACCAACAGTCTCCCCGTCAGCGAAGTTCGCCCGACTCGCTGAACTTCTCGACATAGAGATGATCAAATCAACCTCTGAATGCAGATCAGATGCTCTGATATCTGGAGAACCTGCTGGTACTCCGTCTCGTGCACCTCTAGCATCTTTCAATCCCAATACGCCCGGCACCCCAACTGTTTCTCGGAAATTAGCCGGTACCAAGGCACTTGCAGGCAAAGGGAAGCCCTCGAAAATGAAACCATTCTCGCCTTTTGTTGACGTCCACATTACCGTCCTGGATGGTAATGGAAGGACAGTGCAGCAAGAGAAGAGGGTGACACGGACAGATGTACAATCAAATCCGGTAAACCAGACCGTTCGAAAGCCCTCGAGGCCTTCAAAGGCGTCTCACGATCCTGAAAAGGACTCTCAGGATGACGAGGAAGACCTTTGGTCTAATCCAGTAAACCAGACCGTTCGAAAGCCCTCGAGACCTTCAAAGGCGTCTCCTGCTATTGAAAAAGACTCTCAGGATGACGAGGAAGACTTTCGGTCTAATCCAGTAAACCAGACCGTTCGAAAGCCCTCGAGATCTTCAAAGGCGTCTCCTGATCCTGGAAAAGACTCTCAGGGTGACGAGGAAGACTTTCAGCTGAAAAGGCCAAAAAGGCCTGCGAAACGCGTGGTCATCACGATAGACTCCGATACAGAAGACGAGGACGTTCCGCCAAGTGTTCAGCGTCGGAGCTCAATTACGCCCACATTACAAGAGCCAATACCTACATCTGTCGTATCACAGCCTTCACCATCATGCTCTTATATGCCAGGCCGATTGCAAGTCGTTGTTCCTCCCGCTCCTTATACCATCAAGACGACGACTTTAGCCTTGGTAAATTCAACTGTCCCTATCAGTGAGCCATCACGCTCTCAATCACACTATCTGCCCCATTCACCCCCACTAATCCGACGTCGTCAATTGACTCCCATACGACGCCGTGCCGGACAAGATCTCTTTAATGCTCCATTTCCCCCGTCCCCATCTCTCACATCTACCGATCTCGACCTTTCGTTCGACCTTGAGGACTTGAACATCATTAATACCCCAATAGATACGAGCACTTCACAGATACACAACTATCTCAAACCACTCCTGGCCGAATGCGGCCAATATACCTGTGGACCCATAGAATTTTCTTCCTTCATTGAAACTTTTCCTTACGATCGGGTCGTCCAATCGGCTGCAGATTTTTCGACTGATTTACGATTTCAAAAGATAGGCGAAGCGAGTTACTCAGAAGTATTTGGGATCGGAGACGTAGTCCTGAAAGTCATACCCCTGCGGGATGAATCCACTGGAAGTACTACTCTGAGCAGGACCAAAGACACAGATGAAGATGACAGTCCGGCACCGACTGATGCAAAAGATGTCTTGAAAGAGATTATAGTCACCGATGCAATGGGACAGGTTTGTGATGGATTTGTGAAGCTTCTGAAGACATACGTGGTTCGAGGCAAGTACCCTGAGGTTCTATTACGCCTCTGGGATGAATATCACGCGAGCAAAGGCTCCGAGAGTGTGAGGCCTGGTACGTCAAATTGTATGTCTTCTCGCATTTATTTATTAAAGAAACTCTCAGACAAATTCCTTGTGTCCCAAGTCTATGCGATCATTGTCCTTCCAAATGGCGGTCCCGACCTCGAAGCATACAAATTCGTACACCCAAGCAAGACGGGCTGGCGACAGGCGTGCAGCATCTTCTGGCAAGTGGCAAAATCTCTAGCCCGCGCAGAACAATTGGTCTCCTTCGAGGTAAGTAAGCACTTTGCTATGCCAGGTCTTTCAGTCCATTGACAATGATCTCGCATTGCCAAGCATCGCGACCTTCATCTCGGTCAAATTCTAGTCAAAAACATTCTTATGGAAGAAACGCTTCCACTTCAAGCGCGGAATCAAAATGTGCGAAACAAACTGAAGTCATCGCGGGTGTATATGGATGATTCGGTTCATGGTGTACGCGCTACTTTGATCGATCTAGGACTCTCCAGAATGGATGCCGGTGATGGGGACGGTGGGGAAATAGTTCATTGGACCCCATTCGAAGACGAGGTCTTCATGGGGGAGGGTGATTATCAGTTTGATGTGTACCGCATGATGAAGCAACACAATGGCGGTGCTTGGGAGGGGTTTGAGCCTCTGACCAATGTTATGGTAAGTTCCTTTCATATTGTTATATGAGTTGAGTGTCATTGAAACGTATTTGATTAGTGGCTTCATTATCTGGCCGTGAAGCTTATGAAGGCTAAGCATCTAAGGGTACCTTTGGCCCCACGAGCATCTCCGACTCCGGACACCGCGGCCTTTACAGAGAAGGACTGCTATGATTGCCTCGTGGATATTGAACAGTGGCTTCGAACCTGTGTTGCTCCTTTTATACCGAAGACCAAAGGGAAAGGAAGGAGAAAGGTCGCAGCATCTACTGTTGCGCCACTGTCTGATCCGGCATGTGCTGGCGAAGTCGTTGTATACGCTGTCAAGAAAGGTTGGATTCAACCCATAGCGTAGCCTCATGGTATTTATATGTTGTTTCGGAGGGAATTTCTTTTGGGTTAATCAATAGAGGATAAATTCTTTTAGCCAGCCAAGATCTAGTTAGTTCTCATATGCAGATATATTGAGATATTGATAGATATATCATTAGATACCGAGAAACAGGGGGATCTGGGTATGGTGATTTGTAGCGTATGTTTGAAGATTGTACAGCCTGGTATAGCAGACCAAATGTCTATGTATGTAAAGATCGTAAGCAATGTAAAATTGCGAAGGTTGTTGAGAGCGTCCGACAGCGTCAAAATGAGTCACTATATATAAGTCATGCAGTCATCAACATGGATTGATGAAAGAGTTTTGGGGGAAAGGTTGCCCATAATCGCCACTCCAGCTAGTCAGATTGGGATTCGTGTATGCTTCGATGTGACTGAAGGAGAAAGGAACTCATTAGTTCTGATGCTTGAGACTACAACACCACACCTACACATTTATATAATCTTCCGTTGGGAAGTCTCGCGGATCGCAGCCGATATTGATGGCGTGCGCCGGCTGATAGACACGAATGTAGTCTATCCGTAGATGGTTGGGAAAAGTCAGATGTTCAAAATCAATTTCCCCAAAATTTCTTGACATGCCCAGGTTGACTATAATGTACTGTTCATATGGGTCAACCGCACTGAGCAAGGAACACTCAAAGAAATCGTATCACTCACCATGGGCTCTTGAGGTATTGATCTCGCGGAGATATTCACAGATGAGTCAGGACCTACACCAGGGGCATTCAATGTCCATGCGGTCACGTTTTCTGATATCCAGGTTATATACTAAAAGCTTGCTTTCAGGTTGAGGTAAGAATAAATTTGCATATTACTGACTGCATCATCGTAGCCTGATTTGTACTGCTTCCATCGTCAGGCGAAAAAAGAAATAAGTTCTCTTTCCTCACTCACCTCGAAACCGTAAACAGAATAACAACCATCATTCAACTCGTAGCATCTCTGACTTGTGTCAGTAACGACGGAAGTAGCTTGCTGAGTAGCGCTGCCCATGAAAGAATTTAGATGCGAAATCTCCGGATTCGGCACAATCATGTTGTCCGAAGTATTCTGCCAAATCCAAGCGCGATTGAAGGGCTGCCGTTGACAATGAACGTGCAAGGAACCAGAGTAAGCGAGGAAGCACCGAGCTATGAATAAAGCATACCGCAAACTGGGCTGACTGGGACACTTGACCCCTGAGGGGCTTCCCTGTAACCTGTCAAACACAATATAAGCAACTATGGACTGCAAGAGTCGAAGTTATATTCTCCGCGTACCTGAGCTTCGAAAACATCGATTTCCGGTGCAGCGCGTCCGACGAATGTTCCATCGTCGTGCTTCGGTCCAGGGTGCGTAGTGTCGTGGGGGCAAGTGCATCGGGATAGCCGTTGCCCGGGCAAGACCGATAACGCATCGTTATAACTCGGATCCCCGTCAATCGTGGCAGCGACTGGTTGTCCATTCAGGACTTGATCAGGCACTGTACCGACATCGCATGCATCATATGTGTAAGGCCACTAGGGAGTACATCATGTCAGAAGAGATATAAGTCTGAAAGATGACGAGAACAAACCATCCCTTCGAGGCTAGCTCCGTACCCAGCTCTCCCGAGATTGCCCATAGTCCATACCGCCGGCCACATACCTACAACATTGTTGATGCCAGGGAGCATTGCAGATACTTCGATGTACCCCCCTGTGAAACAGAATTTGTTCCTACATCTCTATCAACTCACAGCGGCGGAGATATAAGGCCCGATTTACCATGTTGATATCATACCTATAAATGGCGATTAATGAGATTCCGAAACTATATCTCGGGCACAACGCACCTCCTTGATAATTTAGATCATGTGTTTGCATTTGAGAGAATGTGATGACAAGTGACCCATTGTCAGTCGTAACCGCAGCGGGATCGTACCACTCCAAATTGTTTGTTGCCTGTACAATTATATAAACTGGTTATATGGCATGTGTCAGATACGACTTGTAAACGTACCCAGTAGTGTAGATCAGCTGCCTCCCAGTACGGATCATCTCCAGGATAAAATGACCGACCATTTGTATTGAACTCATCAGAGAAGACAAGCTGCATTCGGGAACCATCCCTTCTAGACTCCCGAAAATATGCGTCTTCTGGGGTCTCATGGTCTATCAGACCGAAATTTCCCATTGATGGAACCTGCCAATACATTCACTACTATCTGCCAAGAACATAACGGTCAGATACACACCTGACCAGTCGCATTGGTACCACCGAGGTTGAACGCCGACTGCAGCATCGCAAGCTTTCGGAAGTAAGAGATAACCGGGTACCCGATGCTACTCCACAATGCATTGTCAACCACATGACAGGGTACAAGTAGAGAAAGCTTACAAGAGCAATACAAATCCCGTGATGAGTATACTTAGACACCCAAGGTTTGCCATTCCTCGCCGCGAGAACGAAAGATCGTAAGGTTTGGACTCGTCAAAGCGATAGTCGGGGTTGTGAATGTCATCGTCTGCTTCCACCAGGTCAGTGGAAAGATCTGCACCCCACTGACGTGGATCAGGTGCAAGAGAGTACTTGAAGGACTTGTCGGTCGTTCATAATGGACAGACAGCCAAGTCTGCTCACCTTCTCGTTGAGCGAACTGAGTCGCGAGCCATCAAAAGAATATGGCGTGTCCGACCCATTCTAAAGCACAACTGGTAAAACTCTCTGAGTCAGCAGGATAAAAGACATACTGACCCAGCTTTCCCTGAAAAGCTTGCCTGAAGAGGCAGACGGGGTCAGAAACGAGGGACTTGGTGGTGAGAGACGAAGGAGACTGCGACTGGGCGTTGAGGGACGGCTGTGGGATGAGTCTCCTAGATACATGGGAGGAAGTGGGAAAGGGGCAGAGGACGTAGGTAAACAGGCCGAATGTACCCAGCCACATCGTTGCCAACACCCGAATCGAAGCGAACGAGTTAAATAAACGGTTCACCCAAAAATAGAATTCTACAGTCCAGCACTTGTCTTGTTTTTCGACGACTTTGCTGTGGTCTCTTGGTCTCGATGCTTCATCGCGAACGTCATATGAATACAATATACGCAGACTTCATAACCCATTCTTTCAGTTCACAGTGTCCCAGGTTCCCAGCTAATAAGGCTAGAGCAAGAAATGAAGCTTCGCCGGTCGAGCGTCATTGACACGAGACGTTTGATGAGTTGTTTACGTTTTCATCAACTGGAGTAAGTATCTATGAAAGACCCTGGCAAGTGGCGCCGAGATTGTTGTGTGTGCACCACATGGCCTGATTTCACCAGATATCAAAGATCAGTATGAGAAACCCGTCGGGTCCTTATGATTGTTGCAAGTAGAAAAAACATAGTGATCGGTAATCGGAGTACTAGCCGCATTTGCCAAGGCATGGTATCCACGTGACACTTATTCCTTTGCCTGGATTGCCGTCTCGGACGAGCGATAAAACATGCGTTTTGAAGCTCTCCCTGTCGATCTCATTGCTGATATTCTTGGCGAGCTCGATGTCAAGTCACTTAACACTACATCTATGGTGTCCAAGCGTCTTCGCGACATCGTCTCTGATCCCTCACTGAACCCATGGCGTCGTCCTATCTTGCGTGTACTGCATTCAGGCAATTATGAAAGCTCTCTCAAGAATCTGAGCGTTCGCTCCACAGTTCCCCGACAGAATTGGGTTGAAATACTGTCTCTTGCTTCACCAACTTTTCTTCTCTATGAAGCCACTTTGCCTAACCTCACTTCCGAAGAGTGGGAAGAATGTTTCAAACGACGCTTTCTTCCGGGATGGCGTAGATGGAAAAAAGATGGAACTTGGAAAAGGGCTTATATGAAGTTAGTGCCCTGTTAATGTACGTTGACATGGTCCCTTTTAAGACCTCTTTGCCAGGATATTGTATCGTGTCTCCCATCGTACAGAAACCTTGTGCACCTCTGACGAGGCATGGACTAAGTTGGTATTACTTTGTTATGTGAAGCTTCGGTCCTCTAATATTCCCAGATATATTGTCCTCAATCGCAATGGTTCTGCAAATGAACTCGAAATGTCATCTCGTAGCTTCAACCCTTTCATCATATTTAATGAGATGAAGTACGTTATGCGAGTATCGAATATCCGCTGGGCTCTGCCCTCACTGTTTCCTAGGATTCAAAGTAACTTAGCGCATCTTGAGACTCGAATCAGGGTTTGTAAACGAATGCCCCAAAAGGTGACCTACTAATACTAGGTAGCTGGTTGTTGAATTCGCGGATGTCCGTATTCTCGCCTTTGGGACCTTAAATCGACCTCGCAGTACCTTGACCGTCAACTCCAATGCTTATCTGTTTTTGCATCCTCCGGACATTAGCCCCGACGGCTGCTTGGATGAGTTATTACATAGTTACTCAACCAGGATGAGCATGTTAGTTGAGGATCATGGTGTCTACCCGATCCATAATCTGGCCGCGCCCTCATATAGTATATCAACTCATTCTTTTCACGTTCGCCTAAAAATGACACTGTTTTCAGCATACGCTCCACATTCCGCTCCCGAAACATACGCACGGTTGTCGCATCCCCTTCCCGCTCCGTCCCATTCCAATTATCCTTACCATACCTCTGGAGGTGGCGACAACAGGTGGCTAGGGGAACGCGAAATGAAAAAAGAAGGGCTCTGTTGGGTTGGAGGCTTGATGTGAGTCTCGAAATGGAGTTAACTTTTTTCCCTTCTGGACTGGTTTGTGATCAGGATCATAGCCCAGCTTGTTGGCCCACACACCCACGATCTGTCTGGAGATTGGCTTCAACTGCAAGACCTCGACCTCGTTGTCGGTCCCGGACGGAATCAGTACGCATCCTTCACATGGACAGATCTATGGGCAATCGCGCCCTGGATGGAAGAAAGGATAACGAGAAAGATTCAGGGACCAGGCCTCGGAATTTAAGAACAAGAATCAGTAGTCGCACCTCCCACCTTTTTTGTGTCATCACTACCTTATAGTGCACTCTCACACACCTCGCCTACTCTCTTGCGCCCTTTTCCAAATCACATAGTACTGTCCTTCGAAGAGGAAGTGTTGTTATTATTGATGATGCGCCATCACTTGGGTAATATGATCGTTGTGAGCACGTGGAGTGTAACAAGATCGGTACGTCCTCCTTTGTCCCAGATCTTTTTTATTATGATAGCAATTTAGGTTTTTTTTTTTGAAATACACTGTGCTTTAAAGGTACGAAAAGAACAAAAACAAAGATGTCTGTGATCGCTCTTTGATCAATGGTTACGCGGAGCGCGACCAGCTGCCTTTTGGGGAAGTCTTGAGACTTGACTAACCGCCTTTACAATATCGGCCAGTCGAAAACAATAAGCGCGCATCCTTTGCCTTCCGGCTTTGTCTGGATTGCTTTGGGGTGGCTAACATGGTATGTTTAAAAGAGGCGTCTGGAATTGAGGTTTTCCACCTGGTCCGATTTTCCTCTCTCTTTTTTTACCACTACCTACCGAATTTTCCCTCTCCTATATTCTTTTCATTCACTAGCGTTGCAGGACAACGCTGATTCAATTTTCATAATTCTCTTTCCACCAAATTATTTTTTGCAACATGGCTTTGGAAATGGTATGTATATTTTTTTCTCTCGCGTCGATGATGGACGAGCGGCTGATGTGCCCAGCACACTTGTCTCACCTGCTTCAAGAGCTTCTCGCGTAGAGGAGACCTCACTCGACATGCCAATATACATGTTGGCTACAGGTATGTTCTTTTTTCGACCTTCCAATCATGCCTTCTGACTTTCTACCCAGGCCGCATAAATGCGGCGACTGTGGAAAATGCTTCTCGCAGTACTCTGGGCTTAAAACTCACAAAAATGTCCAGTATGTATTTTTTCTCTTCTATCCTATACGCTGTGAACTTGCTAACTGGGTCATTAGCACTAGAGTCAAACCTTATACCTGCGAAATCGATGGCTGCAAAGCCGCCTTCGGCGACCCGTCCTCTCGTGCGCGGCACTGCAAGGAGAAACACAGAACTATCGGGGCATATCGTTGCCCTGCGCCCGGTTGCACGTCAAGGTGATTTCTTTTCATCGGAATTCGTCTTTTGCGCAATTCTCATCGCATCACGCAGCATCAAACGTCGCTCGGCATTCATGCAGCACTTGAAGAAGCATGGCATTAGCGCCGCAAGTATCAATATCGATGCTCTCGCCCCTGCTCTTCTTCCTCGCCTGGCGCCTTACCAGAGGAAGTCTGCCAAGAGTGCTGCAGCAGAAGCTAATGCACCTGTCGCTCAGGTAGTCACTGGCCTTCCTTCGAACATCGTCCTTTGCGAGGGCACATTCTATCGTCAAGGTATGCGTTTCTTCCGTGTAATGCTTAAGCATCAAGCATTAAAACCATTGACAGACGAGGGACCGAAAGGGCAGGGATTACACCCCGTTCCAGAGCTCGCTTGTGTCCGAAATCCAATGTACGTCGTTGGTGATAGCTGGCACCAGGGGCCCATTGAACTACCTGTTCTCCCCGAAACCGGCTTTTACACTATTGATATTCCTACGCCGCCTCCTGTTCTCCCCACGGAGGGACTATTGCATTTTGACTCACCTTCGCCGCACCACACCGGAGCCGTCTACATTGACTCGCCCATGTCGGACCCAGGTCTCAGCTACTCCGCTTCTCCTTCTCCGTCACTGCATCAGCAAAGCCTTTGGTATCATGGCCAAGACATGCGAGGGTATGCCGCAAACTCTAGACCATCCACGCCCAGCCCCACAACTTCACAAATTCAACCATCTTCTCTTTCGTTCTTCTCCGATTCGACATCCTTTGCGGCGCATAGCGTTGGACAGAAATCAACGAACGAGTGGGATTTTGAAGCGTCTATCTTCGCTCCATCTCATGAAGAATTCCAAGGCATCCGTGTTTGATAGACGGACACCTTTTCTGTCCTTCAGCAATTTCTTCATGACTGCACGTTACTGTTTACAATTTCGGACTATTGGAATGTATTGATAAAATTACCATTACGAGCAATTCTATACTCGACGTAGTTATACCCAGGAATTATGAAGCATCTATACCTGTTTCCCTATTATACTCTATACCTAATGAAAAGGGACTCAATGAAGTGTTGATGTACGACATGTTGCTGGC
Organism: Termitomyces heimii; assembly: GCA_003313675.1. Lineage (NCBI taxonomy): Eukaryota > Fungi > Basidiomycota > Agaricomycetes > Agaricales > Lyophyllaceae > Termitomyces > Termitomyces heimii. Next base: position 54,388 of record QLON01006115.1, read on the forward strand.
AAGCCGGCCATCAGAAACAAATAGAGGTTTTAGCGAACCCGTGCCGATAAAATATTTGCAAATTGCTTTCCCTGGTGCACGTCGCCTCGTCGCCTCCACTGGTCCTCATCTGTCGCCACTGTTTGACGCGACGTCTGCGCCTGATCTCTTCTACTGCCATATCTGCGCGCGCACGGCCTAACATGCTTGCATCACCACTCCTCCCTGCCGCGCCTGTTTTCCCCACTCACGTCTCCGATGATGCTCCCCTTCAATACCGACCCGCGCGCGACAAAGAGGCTTTCAATAGCTTGCTTCCACCCCCTGTTGAATTCGTGGAAGGCTCGTCTTCTGGCGCGTTCGCTGTACCCCCTGGCAAATACGAACCGATTAATGCCTCCCCCAAAACCTCCAAACCAGACGTACGTTCCCCTCTCGGCCTCAGCCTTTCCGACAAATCTAACAATCGAGAACTCTACACAGGGTCCAGAAATACCTACACAATCACCCACGGTGCCAGCAACTCCGGGCGCTTCTACGAAGGACAGATCTCTGTATAGTGGCGGCTTTGACGTTTCCTGGCCAGATGGCTTGAATCGTGGTACAGGACTCTATAATAATGGCAATACGTGTTTCCTGAATAGTGCCCTGCAATGCTTGCTACATACCCCACCTTTGCTGCGAGCGTTAGCTGCTCACAAAGAGCATAGTTGTGCGTTGTTGCTATACTGTCGTCGTTGAGCATCATTGACACATTATACTCCAGGTAAGGCAGTAGCAAAGGGGTTTTGCATGTCATGTAGCATGAAGCGAGTCATGTTCGAAGCTCACAGAGGCAACAGGGCCTTCGCCCCGACAGCGATCTCGAACAAGCTGCCAAGTCAGTTTGACCTTGTCACGTCAATTCGTGATTAACCAACATTTTTTTATCAGCCATTGCCAAACACTTGAAGAGAGGCAGACAGGAGGACTCCCATGAATTCCTTCGGTATGCAATTGACGCCCTGCAGAAGTCCTGTTTGGCTGAACAATCACGGTATGTCCGCGGTATTCTCATGCTAAACAATTTTTCTTAATCGATTTGTAGAAAAATAGACCCCAAAGTTGCAGAGACAACATGGGTCCATCAGATTTTCGGAGGTCGCCTTCGTTCCCGCGTGACATGTTTGAGTTGTGGGTACAACAGCGATACTTTTGATCGAGTTCTGGACATTAGCGTCGACATAAATCACCAGCAAGGCTTGAAGGACGCTCTGAAGAAGTTTGTGGCTATCGATCATCTTAAAGGTGCAGACAAATACAAATGTGAAAAGTACGTGCCAAACCGGTTCAAGGTTTTGAGATACTTACGAGCATGTTCGTAGGTGCAAGAAGCATGTCAACGCGGATAAAAGATTCACAATCGACGAAGCGCCGCTCGTCCTGACAATACACTTAAAAAGATTCTCTCCGCTCGGGAGGAAAATACCCCACCATGTTCAATACGATGAAGACCTCTCTTTACAGCCTTACATGAGTGAGAACCGCTTCGGACCGATGTACTCGCTATATGGTGTCATCTGTCACGCCGGTAGTGGTCCCAACTCGGGACACTACTACGCCTTCGTTAAAAGTAAAGACAGCCGTTGGTGGGAGATGAACGACGAGTCTGTCTCTCACATCGGGTCCTCACCTCACAAGAAAAACGCATATATGCTGTTCTATATCAGGAGAAAAGGACAGGGTTTAGAGGCAGCGGTCAATGGAATACAACAACCGACGCAGTCTCGGCATAGCCTCATCGGTAGTATGAAAAAGCGGAAGGAGAGAGATGAGGCGGATGAGGATATAGGTACGAAGGTTTCAGCACCCTTCATTGGTCCGCTGCTTCCGTCACCAGCCCTGGAAACCGGCGGCTCAGAAACAAAACGGCAGAAGATGAACGGGGCGGACCCACAAGGAGCATTTTTGAAGAAGAAAATTGCCGAGGTTGCGGGCGAAAAGGCAAAAACGACGCTTTCAAGCCTCGAGGTGTATGTTTCAGATGATGAGGACGACCGCAATGAGGATGATAAACCAGAGATTCAGAAGTTGACCCAGGAAGCATCTTCCTCGCCTCGGCACCCATCCTCAAACCAATCCTCATCGCCCATACCCCCGTCCACTTTTTACAGCTCAGGCCACACGAAGAAGCGAAAAGACCACGCTGGTGATTCCAAGTTGCGCAGAAAAGGTTCAAAATTCAAGAATTATCTGGGTAGCCCTCGTGGTGCACATTTGAACCCTCTTTCTGGTTTGGGTAGACATACTAGGAAACCACGACCCATCTAATATAGTAGACGGACTCCAGGTTGTTGTAGTCCTCATTAGTTCTTTTACTATTAACAATAATATTAAGAAGTGTATGACCTGCTTCATCCATCCACTCAACCATCATAAGGATGTAAGTATGCCATTAAACTATAATTTGGATTTAATAGTGGTGACTTTAGCGGCGTCCTCCTTGCCATCCTCCCACATCACGACTGTCACTGTGACATCGTCCCTGTACCGCCTTGAGTATGGTGCAGGGATGCTCAGCAATTGGCGAAGACGTTTCTCGTCACCACCACCAAATGCATTCCTAATCAAGTGTGCACTGACGTTGTCATCGGTAAACGCCCATGAACCAGAGGTATCCTCTTTCCTCTTCATTTTACCGTCGATGCCTGCATATCCAGTAGAGGTGGGTACAACTGAAGATAAGTCAGACTTGCGAATAGTTCCTTTTAAACCAGCAATGTGTCCTCCGACAAGGCTGACTACGTCTTCCGAGCTAGAGGGAGAACAATGTAGATTCAGAAATGACAATGGAAGTCATGCACACCTGAGTTCATCCCACAGACCATCTGTAGCTAGGACGAGGAACCGGGGAGCACCAGGCGTATAGCTTTCCGGATCAGAGGGAAAGTCAAACTTTCTGTGGGTCACAACAGGTCGTGCAGTAACATAGGGGGGCGTCTTGAACAAAGCGGGTGGCGGGCGCAATGGGCGGCCATTACCAACGAGGAATGCGTGGTTTAGTCTTTGCGAAGAGTTTAGGTCTGCATTAGAGAAAGGAGTAGAATGACTTTACGTTTCCTGTACTGCTCGAGGCCACTTGTACCGAGCATCACCGAACGCTCGCGAAGGCTCTAATCCACCTAATATCCGACCATTGCGTACGACGTAGTCTGCCTCGTCGTTGGGGTGTTCCGATTGCAGCCTTTTTAGATGGATAAGTTTGACTATGGGAGGTAGATCGACACCTAAAGTTGTACCGTTTGAGTTCATTGGGATTCCTTCCAGTTTGATCTTCGCTAAGGACCTCCACTCGCCATTGTCCTTTGCCGTCGGGAGTCTTTTCCCAAACACCAGCAACAGCACGACTGTCACCTGTACAAGCAACGTAGAGATCTTTGTGAGCTGTGTCAAAAACCGCCATCAAAGCGCAGCTGCCTGTAGCCAGTTGATAAAAACCCCAACTAACTCAAGAACACAGAAGCATACCTGATATAGCCGGGAGCATGGCAGTCAGCGCGAGGGGGTGCTTGCTGAGGTCAGGAATAACTTTCTTCTTACGTGCTTCATCATCAAGACTGTTTGCAAGGACCTGGATGGGTGCGCTGATGAGTTCTGTATCGAGCTTTGTGAAAGCATTCTCGATGGCGCGCGAAACTCGCAACGGATGCCCGTCCAGAGCAGCCTGAGCAGTCTGTGCAGGAGAAGATCCCATGAGTGAATAAACTCTCTGCATAAAGCCTGCGTTAGGCTGGGCGTTCGGATCTGCGACAAGATTTGAAAGTTCCAGAGCAACGGCCTTGATTAGAACACGAGAGAGAAGCTGCGAGGTATCTCTGCCAGAGTGTCCGTCCATCACGGCAAAAAAGAGATAGTCTCCTGGAGCAGAAGGGTCAGATTCATCTCTCTGGACGATTTGGTGGGCGTTTGCATCCTCTATGGGGTTGTTTGAGGACAAAGCCGCGGTTGCAAATTTCCAGATGGGACCTGTAGGACGAGAGTGGGTGTTCTCGGTGGCATGCTCTCTGATACGAGCCTCTAGCTGCTCCATGGGAAGGAGAGGGATTGCACGGGTGGTCATTTCGGGGCGTCCGTCGGCGCCTTTGACCTTGACGGGAAGGTTGAAGGTCTGATATTTATCTGACCTGGATGAGTAGTAGAGGTATGCCGGGCCACCTACAGCCACGGCCGCTGCGACGGGTTTCCACGCCTTCCGCAACATCCACTCGAGAGGGCTGGCTCATCCGGTTGCGCCGCTTTGATGTGCGCGAGGCAGGCACGTGATCTTGTTTGGAAATGGTAGTTTATCTCCGGACAATAATGGAAGAACTCATTCAACTTCGATTACGGATCGACGACAAGCAGAAGCGAGCTAAAGCGTGCAGTCCTCTGCGTGAGCCTGCATTTTCCCTGCTCATATTAAACAGGGTCTCAATTGCCCTAAATGGTTCCCGACGCCCCAAAAGTCCCTCAAAAGCCTGCACAAGCCGAAATTACAGTTCACCAGCCTCTCGTAAGTCTGCAGCGTGGCGCCCAGCGCTTTCCTCAAGATTTACCTAATTTAATGTCGCATCTCAAGCCATCAACAAGTCCATCGTCATTCTTAGCTCTTCCAAGTCCCAGCCCCTCCAAGCCCTCCTCAACTGCTCCTGTGGCCATTGAGTCGCAGTCTAAAAGGCATGCTGATTTGTTAGCAGAATTGGGCATTAAAGTCAGAGATTTTGCATACGAAAGCAAGCTGCCGCCAGTGCAGCCCTATCGTGTTCGCCAAATTCAACCATGGTTACGGCCTCTCAAGCGCACCAGAGGAGATGAAGAAATGGATGAGGTTTCACAAGACAACACTGGAACTGAGACAGCCGACGGCAGTTCATCAAGGAGATCAAAGTTGAAGCGCGAAATCACAGAACCCGACATCACTCAACCGCGCTGCCCGCACGCTCTCGGTTCTTTTGTAAACTTTCATCAACGTCACCCTAGATACGCTGCATGGCTCGCATCCCAATCTCAGCCTCAGCCACCAAATCATCCGCAGCGAGATGACTCTTCCAAATCCAAGCCTCGTAACTCAGATCCTTACGACGTCACCCCTACAGTGACACCCAACGGCTCATTGATATGGCCAGACGTAGTCGCCACCAGCGATATTCCAGCTCTCCAGCTTGACGCTGAATCACAAGCTAAGGATCCTGTGACCGGCTCTCAGCTGGGCACGTCGGGGCCTGAGCCGGAACATTTGGACCCAACTGGGACAGGTCTAGTCGGACCATTGACGCCAATGTCGTCACTTTCCTCTGTTTCGTCAGATGTTCCTCCCAAGCCCCTTGATTCCGATACATCCAACGCACTCTCTCGTTCCCCCACTGCCTTTCCCAAAGAGCCTGCTACTCCTCCCCCAAGTTCACGCTACCAACTGCGCAGGCGGCCTATCCCTCCTTCTCCCCAAAGTACAAAGTCAGGTTTGCTTGAACGCAAACCCATGTACAAAGCAGCGTATCCCCTGGCTCGTCCTGTAGCCTACTCGACGCAGTCTTCGAAGCATTCGAAAGCAAAAGCTTCCCTCGGCCGAGTTGCACCCACTCACAGGACCACAAGCAAATGCGACGAAACGATGATTGTCCGATGACCTTTCTCACAAGTTTGTGTATTACTGTTGCTTTACTGGGAACCCTGGGTCTGTATAATATACGGTTACATTCTTCCTACTGTGGATACATCGACGCCATCGCTTGCATCTTTCATTCTCTGTAGTGTCATCCTTCCTTTTCACGATCTTTATTCACTTCATCATTCACTACCAGTCACATATTTGTCTTTTCGACATGCGTGTATATACCTGTAATCCAATGTACTAACCTCTTATTGTGTCTTTGCTATGGACACATTAGAATTCTTGTACGATCGCTTCCCTCGAATTCGGATTACTTTCACTTTTTTCAGCCTCCGATGAGCCGTCGGATCATTAAGTGCAGGGTTCAAGAAACGAGAAAATCAATGATATCACCTCAAAAGTTCAAGAATTTTCTGTGACTGATGCTATTAGGAAAGCCCCTGCGCAGCGTTCACAACGGATGTCGTTTTCATATCTTTAATCTTCACAAGATCAAACGCAATCAGGCAGGACGTACTGCCTATCACTGCCTATCATAATGTGTGATCAAAGGAAAAGGAATGAGATAGGAAGTCACAATGCGCATCTATTTTTTATCGGAGAAATGACGAGTCAGTCGGCCGAGATTGCGCGGCACTTATCGTGGAATCGATCAAGGAGAAGTCCGGGAGGTCGGTGCGGTTTATGACCAGAGGAAAATGGCAAGACGTGTTTTATTGGATTCGTAATCATGTGGTCGATCCTGCAACTGTTGGTACTCGGAAGCTGTGCTCTTGGCTGACTGACTAGATCTGTTCCTGGTGAGTATTCCATTGAGAATATTTACAATGAATTTGTGATCCCTTATCTAAATATGTGAAAGAATCATCTTTAGAGAGGTCCGAAGCACACTTAGAAGGAACTGGTTGACCGATTTGTAGGGTCGTATCTGGGTGTAGGTGGGGAGGGAGCGTAATAAATCAAGCCCCTGTGGCGTAAGAAGATAACTTGGACATAGTATAGTAATCAACAAAGTGTAATTCAGAGCACAAGAGAACGAGATGTTGAGCAAAAAAATGTTGCTTTTGTCTCAGAGAATCTCGCGCTAGCATGCAAGTACTTAGGAGGTGCAGATAGGCTACAAGAAGTGGAGCACGTGATGTCCGGGCCCGTTGGCCGGTTAATTCGCAAGCCCCAAAGGGGAAAGATAAAGCCGAGAGATCTGGCTTTGAAAAGAGAATCCTTTCAAAATCCCACTCAGCTGCTCTCAGCAGCCCCAGTTGACTGTCCATGCAAGTTACCATCTCCCTTCTCTCCTCCTCACTTTCCCTCGTCCATATCCCCCGTTCCAGGCTCGCCCGTCTTTCACATCCCATCTTGAAACAGGTCCTTCGTCCAGACCCTACCTTCCTCAACATCACTTGCAATGAGTTCGAGCTCAGTCTCTTTGCAGATGAGTCCATTCTCGAAGACTTTGAGCCGATAGCAAGGAAAGACCGTCTCAGGCAACGCACCAGGTACTCAGGTCGCAGTGCACGCAGTCGCGGAATTGAACCCGTTGAGGTCTCGTACGAGAGATGGTGTGTGTTGCAGGTAGATTCACACAATGATCAGATTGGTGCGCTGCGTGTCTGTTATGCTCCTTCTGTATCCTAACGTTCAGTTTAGATAACTCGGGCGCTCGAGTAAACGAGGTCTCGGCTCCTTTAGCGGCTGCAGGAATTTCCATTCTGTACCAATCTTCCTATATGAGCGACTTCATCCTGGTAATGCATGACACTCCAAGCCTTTTCCCTTCACTAACACTGCAGCAGGTTAAAGAATCACGTCTTCAGGAGACAATGTCCCTGCTGGCAGAAGCTGGCTTTGAGATATTTTCCTCTGGGTCTGAAAGCGCAGGTTCACCCATCATTTCTCCCTGTGCAAACCTTAGTTCTTCTATCCATGATTTTCGGCCGGACTCGATTCTGAGCAATTCCATCACGCGTGCCAGGAGTGGTACCGACCCTACAGGGGTCAAATTGGATTCAAATTCTGTTTGGGACAACCATCAAAAATCTTTTGATGGACCTACGCCACCGCCAGAACCCAGATCGCCTCGAAAAAATTCCACGTCCCCGAACGCTGGCGATGTCTACTTATTACCCTCTGATCTCGCATGTGTTGGTCTGTCTGAGGAACTAGGTACAGACCATTGGGGTCTCAAGATTGTCAAACTTGTAGCCTTTCCGGAGCTCATTCTCTCTCCTGCACCGCCTCCCTACATGCCTCGAATTCCCGTCTCATCTCCTGTTATCCGACCACCTTTATTCCCTTTTGTAAAATCCCCTTCGCCCCTCTTCAAATTATCTCCACCTGTATTTTCCCGGAAATACAGTTCATCTCCCACGAGATCAGATTCAAGTGCATCATCTAGTGAAGATGACGGATACTTCTCCCATTCTCCCCAAACAAAATCATCTCTGTCAGTCGTCACGACAGCTTCACGTTCCCAGACAGATCTTAGAGAACCCTCGCCAAATATTTCTTCCCCTTTCAAACACCGCTCACGACACATCATGCAGCCCTTCTCACCTTTGTTACCCACATCTTGCAACCCAGGAATTGCACCTGACCCAGGAATGTCAAGCATGAAGGGTTCGCAGATACCGTTCTTCAGTTACACGAGAACGGCAGAAGGTTCATCGCTGACAGCCGATGTGTACATTCTGGCAGCACTATTCCCTCCTCCTGAACGGCACATGATCATCTGCAGTGGTGAATTAGATGCAGCCGATAATCGTCTCAATGAATCACATCCTTTGGATGACTTTTTGGATGACGAAGAAACTACTGACTCCGAAGGAAGCATCCTAAGCTGTCTACAGATTGACTTGCAGCGTTTCGGCCTGGGTGCGTCTTGGCCTTAAAATAGGTTCGTTCGCATATCTAACTTCTCTCGTAGATAAATATGGTCTCGTCAACCGCTTCTCGAAGGTGCTCGAACAAAACAAGATCAACCACATGTACAGCTCGACTTTTAAAACAGCCAATCTCCTGGTACGTTGTTTCTCATCCATATGAAAACGTGTAATCATAAACGGCTCAGGTTGACAAAAAGCATGCTCGTCGCGCCCAGGCTCTTCTCTGCAACTGCTAATTGTGGTGTGCCGATGTTCCGATAACGTAACGATAACGACAGCTTCTTCACCCGGTCTACCTCCTCGGTGAATACACGACTCTCATGGAACATTTGGAAGGACGAAAATCTTCAGGTTACCTCTTATCATATGTACATTCATAGACTATCTACATGCAGCTAAGTTGCGTCTCGATTCCCGGCATTCTACGAACACATGATGTGATAATGATTATTGTTTTATTATGTACTTCTCTCTGCCTCCTAGGTCACTTCTAACATTATCTATTTGTATATTTCATGGTCTCTCACGTCATTCTCCATGTATCTTTACGTAGTTGCACAATGGCTTCGGAATTATGAAGGAAGTGATGACTTGAACCGGACACTCCGAGCACGACTCTTTCTTGACGGGACTGTCAGTTTCGTTACATCACTTTTTATGTATGGAAATTCCCTTTTTCGGTGAGTAGATAACTCTTCTCTCTATCATGATGTTGACCACGCATCTACCGCGAAGCCGAGAAGTTTCCGACAGACGAGATACAATCTCAAGTTGCTGGTTCCAGGCGATCAAAACCATGAGATAGATCTATGAGTTTGAGTCTATATGATCGTGATGTGATGTATGGCAGGGGAATATGTATGTATGGTACAAGATAATCAGGTATATACATGGCGGTATCATGAAAACATGAGCAATGAGACAATATGTTGTTATTGCGTATGCAAATAAGTTAAAATCAATAAGTCAATGCGAGAAATTCGCGTATCGCTACCAATCGTCCAATGAAGGAAGTTCATCATCGTCTTCTTCAATGTAGAATATTGACCGCGACGTGGCCTGTAACTTTTGGGTGTACAAACCCGCTTGAACCGGGGAACCAACTCGATAGATGCTCTGATAGTCCTGGCGATTTGCCAAGTCATCCTCACTGAGCTCCCCATCGTCATACCGCGTAAAGCGAAAGTAGTGATCGTCGTCGTCATCATCAGGGGTCTCAGGTAAAGGAGAGCCGGGCCGAGAGTCAGTAGCACTCTCGTGGAAATCAACCTTACTGGAACCGTACGAAGACTGGTCTTCCCATTTATTAACTGTGCTGGGGCTGGAAGGGGGGGGATAACCAGTCTCATTGATGATACTGGTGTAGTAAGCTTCTACCACCAGTCTACCACCAAACGCGGCGTCCTGAGTGTATGGGGTGACATTGTTTTCGGTAAGATGGTAAGGTTGAGGGGGAGGCGAATTAATGATGATATGAGGTGCGAGGAAAGGACAGATGGAGTCGAGAATTATCGCTCCGAGCATCCGGCGATTTTCGATCAGGAGGGGCTGTTCAGAGTATGATTAGATGGCCTACATTGGAATTGAAAATGTAGAGATACCTCCGCTGGATCTTTCCACGTGAATGCTAGCTCGAGGTCAGAGAGGACGTTTGGTTGGGAATCGTAACGCTTTCGGAGCACACGTGCAATGTCAGACGCGACAAAGAACTAGGAAAGATCATCAGGTTAGGGGCTACATATTGAAAGCTTAACTTACGGTTGCCTTGCATAACGCTTTTTGGATAGTCGATATCTCATCACCAAGATCGCGCACATGTGACATGATGGAGCTCCATCGAAAGTAAGAAGATGAAATCTCGTCCTGGGAGGCTTCATACACAGTATCTTTAAATAATGAGGGGCTGATACCAGGCCTGAGCAAGCTAAATGCGATAGGCGAATCCTGAGTGGTTTTAGATGATCTTGGGTCGGTTTGAGTTTCTAAGAGGGGTTGACGCAGGCAAGGTTCGACGACTAGCATTCGGCCAATAGAGTAGTCTGAAGGGGGCACACAAAGATAGTAAGGCCACTGGGGGTTAACACGGTTTTGCCACAGGACATATTCGTCTTCCCAGGTTTCTTCAGCTGGAGTGATGACTATATGGGGGGCGATGCGGGGACACATGGAGTCGAGAACTAAGTTGAGCCGGTTATAGGAGAAGAACCGAAGTATTTCCTAGGGGTGTCTCACTTATTACGTTGTCACAAATCAAAGGACATGAGTACTCACGTTGTCGCACGCCTCGTCCCACTCTACTCTCTCATTGCAAGGCGAAGCTAAAGTAGAATTCTAAACACACTGTCAATTTTTGAATTGTCATTGAAGAGGTTGTCTCACTAGGTCTATCGTTCCACGCGTCCCTCTCAAGGAAACCTCCATTGTCATTGACTCTGAGGGAACATGCTTTGTTCAACGTGATCTTGTGAACATCTAATTTGAAAGAAAAAAGTTAAAAGGCACCTCAAAACGATTCTGCGCGTCTTCCAGGCTTTCTTTTACACTCGGCTCAACAAGCCCCGGCTTCGGAGCGTTCTGAGCAGCCTTAGATGTGGTTGTGAGAGAGTTGTAGTGCGCCGGAAAATTTGACGCGTTTAATGGTGACACGGTGCACGTGATGGCTTTTGATCGGCGGCCGCGGCGACGGGGGAATGTTTTGAATGTTATGCCATTCAGCTCATGCGAGGTATCGGAAGAGCACTCAGCAGTGCATGGGCAGGATGTATTGCCATCGATACACATATTATGCAACTCAGTTGACATCGTATGAAAGTTTGATCAGCAAATCGATTATGATATCGGTGTGGCGTACTATCGAATGTTCAATAAGTGTGAGACGAGGATAATTCAGGCACAGGCGTTCCAGAGCCTTGAAACCGATTACTAGGAAACCAGAGATGTGTTTGTGTGGTGTAGTTGACAGTAAGAACAGGCTGGGGTCAGAGGCAGCTTAGATCTGATATTGCGAGGTATTGCTTGAGGTCGGTCCTGCCAGTTTGAGCAAGAGAGATGAGTAATCGACCGTCGAACGCTCAAAAAGTCTGTATAAAGGGTGGGGTGAACAGCAGAGCTTTTATAATAACTTTGTTTGCTTGCCCTTTGTAGTTATCCTGGCATTGATCTGATGGCCACAAATACATGACCTGATGGTGCAAAGGAACACCGTGGCTCAGCCTCAACCTTATGATTATTGGATGAGTGAGGACTATTGGGCCACCTTGTGACTTGTTAGAGTACAATGCAAGCATCACGACCGTTGACCGCTTTTGTTCTATGGCAACAAATGTGCACGAGGTATTGTCCTGGGAACAATCAACATAAAGATTTCCCAGACAGGCTACGCTCTTGGAGTCATGACACTTCGACTAAGTATTATAACTGACGATGTGACAGAAACATGAGATGTAGTCGTTGACTTTGAAGCTTGGTCAATCTCTCTTTTCCTCATCTTCGCAACGCCCAGTGACCTTGGAGAAATGGTCCATAGCGTAGTTGGCATATGCTGCCTGAACATCATGATTAGTTAGGAGTCACCAAAACAGAAGAGATGACTACACATACCCATTGTGCGAAGTCGCGTAGAAAGCTCGGCAGATGCTGTAGGTATGGAGAGAGTGTGACGTAGAAGGGTATCCTGATATACTGAGAGTCTTGTTCATCCATAACTGCGATTATACGCTTTACTAAAGCGACGGGCTGGATACTGGGGAAAAAGAACTTGTGGAACATAGTATCTGGCATAGAAAAAGTACTGAACAAGGGTGTTACAATGTGTCCAGGCGTGACCAGTGTGGTCCGGATTCTGGGGCATTTATATCTGAAGATCGTGATGAATACCTGTCCCGTTATAGACTGAAGGATATGATTACTTTACGTCGAGTTCATATCGCAGAGACTCGTTCAAAGAGGTCACTGCCGCTTTTGAGGCACAATAATCAGCTGAGGATCAAGTTATGAGTATCACAGCCGAGAGAAGTGTCCATTGCGGTCCGTACTCAATCTTGGTGTACCGATATAACCTAATACGGAGGATACAGTGACCTGCAAAGTTACTAGTCAGAAAAGAAAGTGTGGGGCAATATGCAGTCCTACAATATGACCAGCCTTCTTCTTTATCATGGCCGGAAGGAAAGCCTTCAGAGTCCAAAAATGGGCGAGAGCATTCACAGAGAAAGTCCTAGCGTTTCAAATAAGATACCAGAGACAGAGTCTGAAATTTAACGAACTGGTGGACATCTGCGGGGTTCAAGTCGAGAATGAGCTTTCCTTGTACGACGCCTGCATTATTAACGAGGATTGTTGGCTCGCCGATCTGTGCAGAAAAGCATTTAGCTTGGTCGACCGAACGAGATCAATGCGCTATGCACTTCTTCAGTAATTCTTTTTGACACAATCTCGACTTCTTCCCACTTGGAAATGTCACATTTGTAGTACGTGATGTTATCTATGCTCATAAGAATCAAATGGGATAATGTACACAACGCGAAAGGTCTTACGGTTCTCAGTAACAATCGGTTTGATGTCCAGGACAACCACAGTGACATTTCGGACCGCAAGGGTATTAGCCAAGAGCTCTCCAACACCCGAGGATCCTGCTCTGAATTAGACAACACCTAAATCGACACGAAAGGTTGACGGACCTCCCGTAATCACAACAATCTGTTCGCCCCAGTCAAGTTTGCTTGGGCCAAAAAAGAGACTTCGTTGATTGCGATATAGTCTTGAACACCACTTAATCAACCCTAAGGGAACTGAGAATATTTGCCAGTACAATGTCGTGTATACTTACAGAACGCTGAGACCAATGTCCAATAAATGATTGCGTATACAACAACAGGACTGGTTATTTTGGCGCCTTGGAAGACATAGAAAACAGGGATGAAGGACAGAAAGAAAGGACCTGAGACCACTGAGCCTTAATAAGGTCATTGACCGACAAAACACGAACTGACCGAAAAAAGTATGCGCCAGCACCTTTATGAAAATGTCGACATCTAAGGAGTCGAATATTGGGGAGGCATCCAGGTGACCTCCTGAAGACATGATGGATATACAATTAAGTGAGTGAGCGAATCGTGACCGTCCACCTAACAATCAAGTAGTCTGCGTTAGTCGACCCAATAACAGGTGATAGTTGTTCTGTTACTATGTTACTATCTTCATCATTTGTCTACTAGGATCAACCAATTAGACGCGTTTCAGCTTCTGTTCACCATGATGGAGGAACCGTGCGAACAGTTCGGAATCAGTTCCTGCACTCTACTTGAAAACCATGGATGCACCTCTTCATCCTCCTGTTCGTCTTCAGCCAGTTTCTGCACGGCCAATCAATGTCGACGACACACAACGCATTCTTGGAAGCTTCATCGACGACCTTCAAGAACGTGGCTTAGCGGCACAAGGAGGAAATATAGCAGTGACTGTTCAGCTTCAGAAAATGCGAGATGCGTTACACGAGGAACCGAAGATGAAGGGGTAAATAGTTCGTCAATCCATCTCTTCCATCTTTGAAATACTGAAGACTTCAAAAACAGTTGCAAGACGGAACCTCAGCATATACAACGAACCATTTAGAGTCTCTGTCTGTGACAGTCTACCATTTGGCTTTCCTTACGTGTGGACGACCAACGAATTGATACTTATAAATAACCATTGTTCCGTGTGGGCATGTCTCGTCTTTTGTCTCAAGTAATTGTGCTGTTCTTCTCTGCGTGATAGGAAGAGAAGATTTTGAGATTTGTCCTGGCTTTTCTACAGCTCTTCTGTTTTCGTCTTCTGGAAAATATAACCCCTCGCTACCAAAACGAATCTCCAAACAAAGAGGTACTTGTGACATTTTTGTAGACGACTATACCAGTGTACATCCTACTAGATCATGTCAAAGCGCGTTTTCGGTCACACCTATGTCAAGAGATCTTCCGCTTATGGTCACCACATATATAAGCGCAAAGAAAATATACGTTTAATTTCTATGCTTAGTTCATGATCTTAACTCTAGGTTATCTGACAATATACGGAACTTACGAAGGAGATCCTCTTCCTGAGCCATGTCAACAAGCTTTAGGATGGATCGACCATTTACCAAGTCTGCACCATTTGGTTGCGGCGCCACTCGAAATTGAAACTGCACAGCGAATCACACGAAAATCCGAAAACGACGATTCCGCTGCTTTCAGAAAATCGGAAAGTTCGCCAAGGCACACCGCCATAGTGGAAGAACATCAATTACTCGTTTCGAGCTTTGATAAACACAGCTCTTTACCAGAATCAAGACATAAACATCATGAACCTCAGCCACAACGTAAAGGGAACCGTGTATTGAATCGTGTCACATTCAGTATTCCTCTGATTGAACGATTGTTTGCACCTTCACAAGCATGGGGAAACGATTTTGGAGGCTATAACAACGACACAGGGATCTTAGTATTCCGAGCCGGAGGTTGGGACTCTGTGCCCTCAGTCGCCAATAAACAGTGCTCCTTTGGTGATTTCTCCTTTAGTACGTTATTTACATCAGGGAATGTCTGATAATTGTGAGACAACCGGCGCTAATTCCTGGAAGGATATCCTGAACGCCGCACCAGCCGTATATCTTGAGGATTCGTATCAGCAGGAGTCGGGATCGGACCGGCCAAGTCACTACGTCATCCTGATAGGATTAGCCCTGATATGGATCAACACGGAACATCGTCGAGTCCACAAACAACAGGTATTTGATCTCAATACAGCTACTTCGAGATATTTTGATAAAGAATCCACGATGTTTGATCCCAAGAGTTTTTCCATTACTTGCCGGGGCGTTGAAACAGCAGGCAAACGTCCTGAGTCTTTCACTGCTTACTAACATAGAGCAGTAGAAAATCCCGACGGAACCCTAGATCACAGGTTCCATGGATTGACATGTGCACAACAGTCGATCTCAAAGAGATCTAAAGACGTTTTCCGAGGAAGCCTCGACGCCTAAACTGCGCTCAGACGGATATCCTCTCCATGACACTCAAATTCCAATAATCAACAGACCACAAGTTGCTGCCGGCACTGCATACTGCTGCTCTTTCGACCTTACTAAACCAGATTTGTCTTTGACTTCACAATCACGAGGAAATCACATAACTCACAATGCCGTTTATGGTTCAGCTAATGACTGGCTTCCAGTTTAGCATACTGCTGAAGACTGGCTTCCTCCTACGGCACCACATCAGCGATGTTTCACACCGAGGTTTGTATCGGACGCACATGGTCCCTCAAAATCCGCTACTGATGGGAACAGGAATTCGCAATACAAGCCCCTGGTACCTGTCAGGACGAAGACGTCATTACGAGCTGCTTCGACGTCCACGAATTGGTTCGGGTGGAGCACCCGGTCAAGATAACATTCTCGAAAGCGGCCCGAATCCCGAGAGTAAAATGTAAGATGCACTTGGCGTTCGCGGGAGAGGTTTCAGGCCCAGAAGTTAGCGTTTGTTGAATATCTGGCGGGGACCTCATGAGAAAGGACGTGACTGGTGATGTACACGGTGCTGTTGCTTCCTCGATACGTGGACAGCCCCGTAGTCAGCACGGTCCGAGAACTTTCAACTAACTCAGAGGGTGAGAAAGACGCTCGATAGCTCGATCTGTGGCACCCGAAGGCTCGAAGAATTCCAACGTAGAATCAAAATTGGTCAACTTGACTTTACTACCCCACTTTATGTAAGAGAATCTTGACTTCTGTGCTTTGTGATACTGTAATGCTATCTAAGTATACATGAACATCATGATCACTCGGTTTAAGGCCCGGTTGCCGGTCAATGTGAAGGACACACTGTCCTCGATATGTTGTTGATCCGCTCGAAAATGAAGAGATTTTACCGCATATACCGCGGAAAAGTCTCGATAAGTCAGGGAAACGTTGCTCAAGTTCATGCAAATCGAAATTGAATGGCTAGTTGCATGCGGCGTTATCGATCGCCGCTAGCCTCTTCTAGTGTTAGGGTCGAAGTAAAATAGAGTCACTGGCCCCGATAAACATCAGCGTAACTAAACCGTCTTGGGGAATGGGAGATGATAGGCCGGCTTCTATGTTTACATGGCAGCGCGGATCTTTGAAAGTATTCACAGAAGTTTACAATCGAATGGTCGTCACTGAAGGCATGAACGATTCACTTAATGCAGTGCATAACTGATTGAGAACTTACGTGGCTTCCCCAATAACATCGCCCAACGGGCTTATACCGACAAACGTAGTACATCGCTGCACCAGTATGGTGGCTGGAACGGTCATCACGCGTCGCTAGAGCACAGCCGACTGCAGTCATCAACTTTCACACAGCGTGAAGTGGTTAAACGGTATACTCAAGCGCCTAAATTTCATTGATCCTGGCACGGATAACGCCTCGTACATGTGATCATATATGAATGCGAACATCCAGCTGCCTTTATCCATCGTGAACAGCTTGATCACAGTCGTGATATTTGGAAAGGCCGATGGCAGCAGTGTAGAGTTAGATCTTCATACGAGGTTTTGTGTCAGCTTGAAGTCATAAGCATCGGCCCGAAATTTCCGCTTTTGCAGAGTGCAGTGGCATTGTAATTTTTTCGGATAACGTTAAAACCCTTGAAGAAGGTAATAATAATCTAGGCGTCTCTCAAGCGATTGAGCCGCAGAAGGCATGGACAACCGGGAGATAGGCTAGCAATCGCGAATGGGAAAAGAGTAAATAGGATGAATATTAGCATTATCAGGGTAAAAGAGCGCGAACTTGAGGTGTCACATAACGTCGTCAGTTAATTGTAACGGGTGCCGTGTCCCCCAATCACCTCAAAAAAAACTGATCCGTTTACTCATCAAGGCTTCTTTTTGACCTGACTCAGCACAGTCAAATTTCGTAGTAGCCTTTGCAAAAGTCGGTCTCACCTTGGTACTCTCGAAAAGAGGGTGTAAGGGTTTTCACTCTTTCGCACATGATGTATCTTGATACCTTCCATATGTAGCCCCTCATAAGTGTAGTCGGTTCTCTCGCTTATGATCCATAGGTTATTAGCTGATGGATGCATATCATTGACGTGGCTGAGTGATGCGAGAGTTTCTAGGTGATCAAAGGAGATAGCACACCTTGGCCTGGGGTAAACAGAATCAATCTTGATACTCTCTAATACTTATATAGTGATGTCACTTTGACAAAAATACTCTGTTTTCAATATATTCTCTGAAGATTAGAGTTTTTAACGCTGTGAACACCCTGTTCAGTCGTATTTGGTATACTGGATCAAGAAATCGTTGGTCATCTTCATGTGTTTTGCGGTCCCGAGTATGAAAAGGTAAAGATGCATCATCTGGCAGGAGTCATGCTAAGACTTCGACCATATACAGCCAGGCAGATGACGATGAGAGTAAATTTTGCGATGTGTGATCAAAACTAGGGAGCCATTCAAAGTTCAAACGTTCAAGTGTACCCTGTGAAATAGTAGGATCTAAATGGGACGTATGTTGTATTCCTGCTTGAATGAATCGAGATCTTGCTCTTTGGACTTATACTGCTCCGTTAGGTTCGCGACAGCTTTACGTATCTGCCAGGCAAGGTTAAACTATGGAGAGCGGAAGTTGGTGGGCTCAACAGACCCCGTCACGAGTTGTAACCAGTGTAGGTACAACGTCCTTAACAGTCCGTTCGACGAGGACACCACCGATAAGGCGGAAGCATTTGCGATCGGGCTCCTCTTCTAACGCGTCGTTCAAGGTAGCGAGCACGAGACTACATTGAAAGGAGATGAAATATCGGCGATGGGAAGACGACGGCGTAAACTGACCCGTGCTCATCAGCCTGCTGCTCGAGCTCTCCTATCTTGCCCGCAAGAGCTTGCAGCTCATTCTGTATGCGGATATAGGACTGTTGAATCTCTGGCTGATCGAGGTATTGAACAAGATGAAGAGACTGTAGTAGAGGGAGGATGCAGACCCTGATCTGTGAGGGCAGGCGCCTTTGCCTTTGTCTTTGAAGCTTGCGATGATGAAGACATGTTTTGAGTTCCTGTTACTGTGATTGGTCAGATTGTGTGACAATTGTGACCCTTACGGTCCCGGGTCACGTTCTATCCCGTCCCAAACCTTTCGTCGCTGTTGGCAACGTCGACGCTGACCATGTCTTTTGTACGTCCCCGTTTCGTCGTGGGTCTGCAACCGCGCATTTCCTTCGCGTCTCGAACCTTTTCGGCCCGCTCGGCTATTCTCGCTCACCGTCTGCTCTCCACTTCCGCTGTTCTCCGGGCTCGACACACCTACCCACCCAATAGTTATGATGATCTCAAAAGTGACTTGTCGGAGCATCTAAGCCACCATGCTCCTTCAACGAAGCCAATTTATGACGCTCAAGGGAATGAAATTGATCCTTACCAGAACGGACCTTCTGCTATTGACAAGGCAGTTCACTTGTTCTTCTTCACAGAAATCATTCGCGGTCGGGATCTCATTTACAATCGTCAAGGACTCAATTAAACTCTCAATAGGGATGTGGATCGTTCTTGAGAATTTTTTCCGACCTCCTTACACCATCATGTACCCATTCGAGAAAGGCCCACTCTCTCCCCGCTTCCGCGGAGAACATGCCTTACGCCGTTATCCCAGTGGTGAAGAGCGCTGCATTGGTACGATACTCTTTTACCGAAATGTCATCCAATGCTCAAGTTGCTCCGTAGCTTGCAAGCTTTGTGAAGCAATTTGCCCTGCCCAGGCCATCACAATTGAAAGCGAGGCCCGATTGGATGGCTCGAGAAAAACCACAAAATATGGTATGGGCTACTTTGCTGCCGCCGCCGCCGCGACGTTTAATTCATATACCATAGACATTGACATGACTAAATGTATCTATTGCGGTTTTTGCCAGGAGGCTTGCCCGGTTGATGCCATCGTCGAAAGTACGTAACTTGTAACTTCAGGCCTCGTCCACTTGACCCAGCTTCGTTATCCTAGCTCAAAATCAGGAATTCTCGACAGAAACTCGCGAGGAACTTCTTTATAACAAAGAGAAGCTTCTTGCAAACGGAGACAGAGCCGAGGCCGAAATCGCTGCGAACCTCCATTGTGCGTTTTTTTTATAGCTGTAGCTGTGTTCGGATATCACTAACTTTATGCAGCTGATCACGTTTATCGGTGATGGGTGAGAATAGATTGTAGGCCTGGTTGGAGTAATTACTTCGTATTTCCTGTACAGATATCAACCTTTTTTTATATCTATTGTGTGTGACGTCACGGCTTTGAGAAAGCTAATCAGCGATGCTCACAGTAACCGACGTGTTTCCATAAGACTGTGATCCTGGTTTGACGTTCAGTGTTGAATATGGCCTTTTTACAGTATGCAATGGAAACATAGCATTCAAACATCGGAAATGTTTGTTTGTCCATCAAAAATCCGACATTGTATAATTTTAAGACAATAGTCTGGAACTTTCCTTGCTTTCAAATTACTGTTTCGAGGCAAGTCTACACGTTTGTCAATCTCCCGCAGCCCTCTGTGACTCGAATTTCCCAGAAATATCACACGCATCGAGTCATTTTCCTACATATTTGTGATCTAGTGTAAAGACAATATACATCAAGCAACAACAATGCCAGCAACAGTTCAATTGGAAATTCTAAGCAGTGCGTTGTGCTACGTGTAATCTGCCGCAAGCATCGGTTGCGCCCACATGGTGTAGGCTTCTCTCAGCGCTTTCGCTTGTGGGATTCATAGTTCATTTTCTTTGTGTCACTGCTGTATAACGACTTTGTATGTTGTTGGTTCGGTTTAGAATCTCAAGAAATTACGGTAAAGAAAAAGTTTCAGGTCGGCCGCCCAAACCATTTGCACAACTTTTTGCCACATCAGGTCTGTGACATTTTATCCTTTATGCTCCTTCGAGGACAAATTGTCTCCGACCGCCACCGAAAGCCTATGTGCGCCGGTGAAATCCTCACAGCTAGTTGTATAGAGGTGAGATTTCTCTTTACCCTATGCCTGTTGAGGATATATGCTCCTTGACACTTTTTCTCCGAAAATATATAGAACTATAATTTCACATGGTGATCTGTCTGTTATTCAGCCGCAGTTACGAGCACTGCCCTGTTGACTTAAACGACAAACAATGGCACCACCAAGGGCTCAGAGGCCCGTAGATCTAGCTTCGCTTCAATGCACCTCT
>QLON01006116.1:0-17147 GCA_003313675.1 Termitomyces heimii
TCGAAATTCAAGACGTGAGAACCATTCAAAGCATCATGTTCGACCCTTATCTCAGGCGAATGCAAGCGAAAGACAAGGTCCACTGTTTCGTTCCTGTCATGAATGATATCATAGTCAATCACTTTCCACCGCACTATTTGTAACTCCTTACCTGAAATACCATGTTTACGACAATGATCTTCCATCTGCGATAGGTCGGAAACCACAGGTTCTCCACAATATTGAAGCACGATACATGCATAAGACAATTCATATTTGTCCTCGTACAAATAGAAACCATAGAACCTTGGTACATGAACACCCCAGAGTGGCTTCAAATGGTCAACATAAATCTGTGACTCATTTTCGAGTCGAGGGATGGCGATGCCCTGTCCATCTTCATAGGTGAACTTAACAATGACGTCGTCTCCAGACGTTTTTGCCCTAAAAATATAATGGTCATTCTCAGTCTTCTTGAGAAAGGTGATATCCGTCAGGGTAACTCGATAGTCGTCCTTAACCGCGCCTTCATCAACAAGTCGACGGATTTTGGTTTCATCTGGAATCTTAAGGCGGAGGGACATTTGTGACCGTAAGCAAGAGAAAGAGGACGCGAACACGAAGAAACTGTTGTGACCAAAAGGGGCGGAGCTTAAGTAGCGGCAGAATCCTCTTTGATTTACCACGTGACTATTCTTTTAAGGGCATAGTTAGTTAGCTACCAGTTTCGCTCTGTGCCCGCGTCAAGGTTCAGGGAGAAACATTGCATCTCTATACAAGCTAACTACATATGATAACCTAAAGGCGGGTGCGATGAAAAGTTGAACCATATATATGAGGGGCGCCAGCGGACACAATTATTGACACCTGACATTTGGCAATTACACTTCGATTATTCGAAATTGCACTTTCCCACGACTCAATTTGACTTGTGTACCTTCGATTTAGCACTTCGACTCATCCAAAACTTGCAGTTGACTTTTGCATTTGTGATTAACACATCCCTATTAA
Organism: Termitomyces heimii; assembly: GCA_003313675.1. Classification (NCBI taxonomy): domain Eukaryota; kingdom Fungi; phylum Basidiomycota; class Agaricomycetes; order Agaricales; family Lyophyllaceae; genus Termitomyces; species Termitomyces heimii. Next base: position 991 of record QLON01006116.1, read on the forward strand.
GGACAATACATTTCCTCCAAAAGCTTAAGTTAAGAGGGAATAGGGTTGGTGGCAACCTGTGACAGCCAGGATTGGAACTTTGTGGGTGCTACGGCTACACAACTCTAACGCTTCAATTACTTTACAAGGGTTATGAAATGTGATGTATTGTCTTAAGGTGGATGTGTAGGAGCGATGGCGGCACTGGAGAGGGAGGAGAAGGAGGAGTGAGTGGACGGCGAGTTTGCTGCCATCTAGTAAGGAGTGAAGTCGATGCATTGGTGAATTGTGCGCATTTGATCGTTCTCGCTCCCCCCCCGCTTCTTTTTGTTTTGTTGCTCTTTTGCTTTCTGCATCCGACATGGATTTTTTGGATCCTCAGGTCTCGTTGCTCTTGTCCTGATACATTTACCTAGGATAGAATTACATGATACTCCCTTGCCACGTTGTGAGGGATATACTCCCATATTGTCTACAGGTATTTGATACCTACGCAAAAGGCAATAGATCAGTTTTTAGCAAACATCAAGGTCAATAAGAAATTGCCACTCACTCCATCTATTACGATCTAAATCAAAATAGAAAGACACAGGTAAATATAACAATACGTGCCCGCAGGTGAGGCGTCTCCGATTCTCTATATACCAAACAATGAGGGATGAGATAGCGTGAGGGTGGGGGATATATTTAATATGTGCAAAGTGTGCGTATGCATGCGAACACCTTGACTGCGGGACACGTATCAGGCTTAGTTGCATCATCTAAAGCAGCAACCATATTTTCAACACTTTCATTGGCTGATTGATAATCTGATGATGAGTGCTATTTACAATATGAGTGCTTAAATTCTCATGTAAAATGCATGTAAACACACTGTGCAAGGTGCTGCTTGAAACTCAAGACATTGCCTTCTTTGTTCTTCAAGCCTGGCAGCATCATCTATTTGTGTATGCAGTGCAACATCTGTATTCCTAGAGAGCTCTTGAAAAGCAACACTGAGGTTTTGGAAAGGAATGACCATGGATAGACTATATTACAAGCCATATCACTTGGCCAGCTGTGATGTGAAGCTGCCAAATATAGCAAGTATCTTAAGGGTCCTGTGTCCACAGTTCTACTCCTACCTTCACTTCTGCATCTGCATGTTCATTTCTGGTGATGTCATCATGGCCTGGGCACCATTCAATGCTCATTGTACACTGCAGATCTCCCACCAGGAAATTGTCTACTGCTTGTGTTACCTGGATCATTTGGAGTTGTCCCAGCTGTGGCTTGGGTTCATATGAGCGGCAGGAATCTAAACGTCAACCACTAAAATGGAAAATTGAAAAAAAGAACATTATGACATAGTTGAACTATATATATTGTCGATAATTAAAAATTGGGACTTTATCTCAACATCGACCGGGATGAATCTTCAAATATTCGTCAAAATCGACGATTCCCAGGGGAGGCGTGGCCAAGTCTGGATGGTATTGCCTCCAGTTGGAATGAACCATTTGCCAGTGTTCAACCGCCTCCTTCCACATGTCTCTTGCAGGTCTAAACTTCGGCCATGTATTAAGTTCTTGCTCGTAGAGGTCGGCCGCTGAAGTTAAATCCTCGTAGACAAATTGTGTTCCATTATAATCAAACGTGGCTGTCATAAGCGAGATTAGAACAGGATTCATGCTGAAATCTTGACTGTGGACATACAGGGAAGACAGTACCTGATGGACTCGAGAAAGATCTCCAACTCATAACACACTATATCATAACCAGGTTCCACGGATCCCAGAAGTTCCCCTTCTTTAACGCGCAATGTCTCTCTTGTCAGTCCTTTGAATCGTTTGAAATCTTCCCATGTCATACAATCATGAGGCACTGCGCCTCCAAAGTCTATGAGGAAGGGTTTCCCTTCAAAATTCAAAATGTGAAAACCATTCAAAGCATCATGTTCGACTCTTATCTCAGGCGAATGCAAGCGGAAGACAATGTCCACTGTTTCGTTCCTGTAATGAATGATATCATAGTCTATCACTTTCCACCGCACTATTTGTAACTCCTTACCTGAAATGCTTCATACCATGTTTACGACAATGATCTTCCATCTGCGATAGGTCGGAAACCACAGGTTCCCCACAATATTGAAGCACAATGCATGCATAAGACAATTCATATTTGTCCTCATACAAATAGAAACCATAGAACCTTGGTACATGAACACCCCAGAGTGGCTTCAAATGGTCAACATAAATCTGTGACTCATTTTCAAGTCGAGGAATGGCGATGCCCTGTCCATCTTCATAGGTGAACTTAACAATGACGTCGTCTCCAGACGTTTTTGCCCTAAAAATATAATGGTCATTCTCAGTCTTCTTGAGAAAGGTGATATCTGTCAGGGTAACTCGATAGTCATCCTTAACCGCGCCTTCATCAACAAGTCGACGGATTTTGGTTTCATCTGGAATCTTAAGGCGGAGGGACATTCGTGACCGTAAGCAAGAGGAAGAAGACGCGAACACGAAGGAAATTATTGCTGTTGTTACCAAAAGGGGCGTAGCTCTTAATCGGCAGAATCCGAATTGTTCTTCCATATATCACGTGACTACTTTTTTTAATCTTTTGATAGATGATGATGATGATGACCTCTGTTTTAACGCCGGCAAGCTACAATAAAAGAGCTAAGAGGCGGGCCAGTAGGCCGAACTTCAATGGACCCAGAAAGGGCATAGTTAGATAGCTACACAGTTTTGCTCTGTACAAGTAAATACAACAATATGCAAGGCATCTCTACAGTTGCTTTGTGAGACTGAGAAATGTGGTGATGAGGAGGAAATTTGTGCGGTTTAGGCTGTCAACAAAAGGTTTTTCCTTCTTGCTGATGAGGAATATGCCCCTTGATGCTGAGAACACACTCATGCCAGGCAAGTAGCGGCAGTTGGTGAATAAGGGGAAGTGGGGGGTTGGGGTGGTGGAAGATGTGCCAAGATAGAGGAGCAGGAAGTAGTACCATAAGAGGGCAGCTTGTGGGTACTCAGGAACAGAGCTGGTCTGGAAGCACATATCCATGCAGGACTTGAACAGATCATGCAGAATTTGGATGACATGCACCTTAAGACAATTTATACATATTTCAATATATTTCAATCATGACACCCAAGATAATAGGCTACAGAAAGTAAGTAAATGAGTACAGAAATAGTGTATCAGTTATAACTCCTAGTAACTCCACAAAAGTGTTGAGATAACTGAGGGTGGCAAATGTAGTAACATAATCTGTTTATAATAAGAAATTAGCTGCATAAAGGCCTCTGCAACTACCTTCCCATATCTGATATGCCCTAGCAACTGGTACTTTCAGCTTCTACAGGAAGCCATCATTTATTAAAGGTTTGACTGCACCAGTAATCACAGCAACCAAAACAAAGAGCATTGTCAGGAACCAGTTTCCAGACTATGTCCAACCCTATTCCAAGCTTAGTCCAACAATATGCCTGCTCCTAGCAGATCCAACCAGCTGCTCAGCCCACCCTTTCTCCTTCCATCTCTTAGTAGTCAGCCTTGATGAGTCATATGCATGGACCTTACTCAGCATCAATTATTGTTAGTCATACTCCATTACATACTGAAGCCTGATTAATAAACAGTATTAGTAATAACACAGCCACTGATGTAGTATATATAGGCAGCCTATGGATAGAATATCCCCAGGCTGAAGAATAACAGTGTTCTTCTGGCCTATCCACTAAACCAACTGTAAGCTTCCCTAGTGATGTCCAACTCTCTGTTAGTCTTGCTTGCCCCTTGCCTGACTCTTGCCCACCCTCATGCTTGCTTGACTCTCACTCATCACTTGCACCATTGGCTCTGTAGAAGGAGTTCCACAGATGTCAAGTATTCCCCTTACAAGCATCTGCATACACAGTCACTTAATATTTCTCTTTCTTGCAACCTTCTCAACCATAGCCCTAGTCAACATTATGATCCCCATTCTATCATTTTCAGCAATGAGACATTAGAAACAGTCTCTGCTCTAGTAGTAGAATTAGAGGGTTTTAGTATGACAAAAATTGAGGTGTAGATAGAAAAATATATTCTGAAATAGCAGAGATTATCAGACTGGCTAGACAGAAAATGACTGATGCTCAACAAGATTTAGTGGAAGCTGTTAGAACTAGAACAATACATGAGTAGATAAAGATTATTTTCTGTACTTAGAAAATTACATAAGTAAGCTTATGTCCTTAGTAAGTATAAACATGACTATATTTCTGTATCTAGAAGATTACATGAATAAGCTTATATCTAGGTATGATTGTGAGTATAAGTATTTGTAGGTTTGATATTTAGTAATGTACCCTCAGTAAGTGTAAAAACTGAAGATACTTTTTTATATGTGCTGAATATATATACTATTGATACATCAGTCTCAAACTGTGAGATATGACAAAGCTATTGATTATCAAAAAGTCTGAATAAAACAGACTTCTGCTAAAAATTATCAGCAAATGAAATAGCCAGAACAACCTTAAAATTCCCTCTCCAACCTAGGTTAAATCAGCCTTATTAGTAGCTTAAATGCTGAGAAATCAGCTTATCAGTATTTTGATCCAATGCACACCCAATTCTATCATGTAACTATAATCATGTGACAATGCTCAGGTTCTGGAGATCAGGTGATTTATTTTATGTAAACATTGAGTATTCTCAACAAAGAAAGCTGTTAGTAAATGCACTAATGATAAATCAAGGCAATCACTGCAGATCTGATGGGATCTGATGGCATCATCAGAGATATAATTGCATCAACTGATAAGATAATCTACTGCTAAATGGGGTTGTGGCTGTGCAAGGCCATCAATTTAGGATCACATCTTGACAATAAAAGGGGCATATCTCAGTGAAACTTTATGTAAATCTCTATATATTAAATATCATTTTAATTGCCTGATTAATCTGCACATAATGGAAGTTGTCCAAAGGCATTACATGTCAAACTGATAGAGGGATCAGGGAAAAGCTAAATTTAGTTGTTGATAAAAATTGAGCAGGCACTAGTAAAATGCTTATATCTCAATAGGAAGGCTACTTAACCCTATTGTGCTTGGTATTGCCAGAAGAGTCTGATTAATTCACACCTGATAGAAAAGATTTGGAGGCATTTAGAGTAGAATTGAGGGATATTAATGATTTACAGAATTGAAGTACCAAAAACATTAAAAAACCCTCTTTTAGCCAGAAAAATTTATACCAAGTCTCTTGGGATCAGAAAATAAAGGCCTAATAGCCAGAACATAACTCAAAATAACTAGAAAATGTCATGCATCACAGGGAGGGAAGGAGAATTCTGTGATATTCAGTAGGTTGCTGATTGCTTAAGTTCAGAATCTCTAGGGAGTGGATATCTTAGGCCCAAGGCAATAATATACTTCAGATCAATAGTTAAATATGCTTTTTGGACTTTCTTTTAGTATGATTAAGGTTGCATTAACTAAAAAATCAATAAACTCTATTACCCACTTATATATTTTATAAAAGTACTTTGTAAAGTGTAATTTAGCCTCAAAACTTAGTGAAAGCTAGTTTATTTATGATTGCCTCTATTCAAAATAATTCAAATAACCTAATTTTGCATCACTATCTGTGAATAAAGCAGACATTAGTAATTATTGTGTCCTTTAACAATAGTTTGTGATATCACCATATTATATCATCACACTATAATATTTAATATGTTTCAACACTCCTTCTTGCTATAGACCATCAACTGTATTTCTCCTCCTCACATGTGAGTTGTGATTTAGAATATGCCAAGCATGTGCCCTAGTCATGTGAAGAGTGATTTAGGCAGTGCTTTTATAAATATATTAGTAATATTATCTTTTGATATGAATATATTTTATTGTGATATTGCCCATTCATGCATATTCATGAATGAAGTGATACTTAATATTAAAGTGTTTTACATGTGCATGAGCAATTGAGTCTTCAAAAAGAAAAATTGCCACCTTGTTATCACAGAAGATAATAATTAATTGATGTATAATATTTCAGCTAAGTTCTCTTGTAAGCATCTGGAGCTAGATGCATTCTTATATTGACTCATAAGTGGCTATATACTCCACTTCACAAAATGAGGTAGCTACTGTTTTTTGCTTCTGTACTAATCATAAGATTGCTCCTATGCTTAGTGATTATGTGTATTTACTTATGCTGTATCAAGTGTTCAAACAACTGGCCCAGTTTACATCTATGAAGCCTCTGAGTGTGATTGATAATTTCCTAAGCCTTAGCTTTATGTCCTTAATTTTCTTTAGATATCAGATTAATCAGATGCTGACATTTCAATGGAATTTGTCATAATTGTCTAAGAATTAGAAGAGCTATTGGACTATCTATATCTGGGCATGTAGCAATTACTATATATAGAAGACATTTGACTAGAAACCTGTAAGGCAGGTTCATTATATCTCTTTTCTTCTCCTGAATTTGGAAATCCATGATTTAGTTGTCTGAGCTTCAAATCCAGATCCATTAATAGAAATAAAGAATACACATTCTTTTGTTCAAATTGCTTTTAGTTAATAAAGACTATTTGGGAGAGTGCCATAGTGCAATTTTCTTTGTTTCATTCAACTAAGACACTTACCAGGTATTGTAGTATGCTAAGGTCTGAGATTATTCATGCCTTGTGCATTTGTGCTTTGAAGCAGTTATTTTTATCTTTTAAGCTGGCAATGGATAGAAAATTATTGATATAGATGACAGCAATGACAGTGCCTGTGGGTGATTTCCTATGATATATGCAGAACTTACTGGCTAGACATGTAAACCCCCACAATATCATGTGATCACTTAGAGTTTGATTACAGATCTTTCTGACTTGTTTCATCCCATATAATTCCTTCATTAACTTACACACTTAGTTTTTCTTTTCTTATTCCTTGAATCCTTCTAGTTGTTCCATATATTGTACTTCATCATCTGAGAGGACTCCATATAGAAAGGCAGTCTTTATATCAATTTAGGCTGTGTCTCATCCTTTTATAGTCACAATGTGTAATAGAATTCTCCATGATTTCATATATGCAGTCTATTAGGGAATTACCCATTTAGAAGTTCCTTAGTCCATGTTTCCTTCCAATTTTCAGGCTTTTTCACTCTAATTCACCCACTGTCAAGCACCTTCATTGAACTCCTCACTGGCTGGACTGTAGAAACAAACTTCCTCATTAGTTGGGAGCCAATGCCAGACTGTGAAAAATGAATCACTTTTGATAAGAGCTCTGATAGAGCCCTTGTCAAAAGTGATTCAATTCACACAGCCTCCATGGCCTAGTGGCTATGTGACTTGTGATGTGACCATGACCATGACATCAGTCACATCAGTCATGTGACTCAACCTTGGAATATTTTTTATTAATGGGCAGAGTGAATTCTTAGATTTGTTCTCTTTAGATTTCTCTTTACCAGGTTAGCACTTCATCATTTGTACTTATTTTATCTTTATTAATACATCTTTGGATTTTCCTCTGCCAGCTGTGTGACTAAGCCACAGCTTCCAGAAGTTGCCCTTACACAGTCAATAATGTAGTCTTGTTGTAATCTTTTCTGTATATTTATTTATAGCCCTCAAACACCAAATGTACTTTGTATCTGATGGATTTGCCTTGATCATCCCTTTTAATCTTAAAGATCAGGCAGCATTTTTGTATTTTGCAGCTGAGGAGGACTTTGGAATATGGAATGAGGCAGTAAACTTTCATTTTCTTCAATGATTGAATTTTGTCATAGTATGCTTCTTTCTATTTCTGCACATCAGATTAATTATAGTATTCTTCCAAGTCTTTGATTCTTCAGCCACATCAATCAGGAGAGGCTCAAGATTGCTTGGTTGAGATATTGCTACAAATATGCAATTTTGATTGACATTAATATTGTTATCTGTGGATATAGATGCTTGTTCATCATTTGTGGCTGTGTTATTGGGTACATGTTGTACTCACCTCTTGATTCTTGCCTGTTTGACCCTCAATTTACTGCCCCTCATATCTTTCATTACTCTTTCCAGTTTAATAGTTGATTAGTCATTGTTTTTTATAGTTTTCTTAGTTGGTTAATGAGTACATAATAATCTATATAGGCTAAAAGCAGGTTATGCATGTGCATTGTATCATTCTAGCTGATTGGTATTTCTGGCTTATTGAGTCTGGACTATGGTTTTCATTTTGCAACTGTGATTGTTATCAAAGCTTTGCAAAGTTAGTGATGCTGATTTGTTGAGGTCTTCAAGGAATGAAATGGCTCAATAAGCTGAATTGCAGTGCATCAGTGGCTGACAGTGATGCTTCATGCTATTCAATGAATTTAATGTGGTAGAACTGGTACACTTTCTTGTTGACTTAATCTTAGCATTGGTAGGTTTTTGGGTTTTGACCATAGCCAATTAATATGCATTTGACTAATCTTGGTTTCATTTTAGAATTATATATCTGTATAAACACAAATGCACAGCAATTAATTTCATGCATGTAATTATAGCTAGGTTCATATCTAAATCACAGCTTGTATGGAGTTTTTCTATTTAATGATTTTGTGGAGATTTTTGCATGAAGGTGCATAGCCATTAAATAAAATTTATTCCAGAGAAAATTGGGGCAACTAGTATCAATCTTCATGCTCTTGGCCTTTCTCATCAGAGTTTTATACATCCTTTTAACTTGGCCTATATATATTGAGGTGTATGGAGTGCTATGCTCATTTTGAATCCCCCTTATCTTCAACTATTTCTTCATCTCATTGCTGTGGAGCTTGCCATCAAAACATGTGCAGTATATTTTCATCTTTTGGCCTGACTCTGTCTCATAAGCTAATTTCCATGCCTTCAATGCAGCAAATGCTTTGTTTTTTATTTTGAGTAAGATGAATCATGCTATGTTGTTATAATTGTCCACTATATCTAGTATATAGTAGTTTCTCAATCTAGACCACATGTTCACTGGACCCATTAGATCAGCCCACACTATTTCAAGCTTTTACTTCCTTTTACACCCTTCTTTCCACACCTTCAGTATAGGCATTCTAGTCTGCTTGCTCAGGATATACTATTACACTTCAATGGAGATGGAGAGTTAAGGGATGGTGCACCTTTGATTTTGCAATTGCAGGCTTGGCAGATAACTACTTAGTAGTTTGCATAGCTAAGGCAGCAGTGCCAGATTTTGATATTTACTCTCTAGTGGGTAATATATGCCTTTTTAATGGTAATTAATAAATTGATTATGTACAGGCCCTTGTTTTTCATCAGGGGGCCTCTTGTGATGGTTTTTTGAGTGGTTACAATCTGTAATAAGCACTTCTTCACTGTCAAAATGAAAATAAGCATTGCTATCATTGGCAATTTAACTAACTGATATAAGGCAGACTAGTGGACTTTATAGTGCTTGCTCAAGAGTGAGTATTTCCCCTTCTGTAAACCACCCTATAATGTTTCTAACTCCATATGCCAAGATTTCAGAACCTCCTACTCTCTTTATGGCTTTTGAGTTGATGGGTTGGATGGTGCTAAAGTTTAATTTATTTAGTAATATATGTACAGTTGCACCAGTGTCTATAAAGAACAGAGTCTCAATAGTAGCAGAGAGTGCAAATTCAGAAGTTTGTATTGTTATGAGTAATGTACTATTGATCTTCTCCCTTATGATAATGGCCATCCATCCCTCTCATTTGGCATTGTCAGTTATTGCAGCTAGTGAGGCATTATCTATGATAAGCTCCATAAAGCCAGTAGGCATAGGTTTCTTACTCAATGTCTGCAACTTGCCTAGGTTGCCCTCCTTCACCAAGTATAACTTCTCTTTTGAACTGGTGAATTGCATGTATACTTTTGTACTAATGCCTTTTGCTTTTAAGCTGCAATTTATAGTGGCAGCATGCACCACATCACATGTAGCTTAGAATCCCTCTTTTTTCATTGCCTTAGCAGCATGAGCACAGAATTGCATTTCATAGCTACCATAAGGGTGGTTGTGTGTGGCACATATCTTGCAGCACTTCATGCCAGCTATATGATTATATCTTGGGAGATTGAATTTCTATGAATAAAAGTGTCTCTATATTGTCACTGCCAATGCTGTATTAATAGAAAGGCTAAAAGTCATGGTTTTCAGATTTGTCAAGTTTTGAACAATCTCCATTAGCTTACAGATATTGTCAGATGTGTATGGGTTGGATGGGGTCACAACACTTGCATTTGCATGGCTGTAGAGGGCTTAAGAGACATTTCAATATCCTTAAGTGTAAGCAGGCAGGAAGGTTTGATTTTTTTTTAGATACACTGTGATATTTTTGTCTTTCCAATATGGGACAAGATAAGATAGGCAAAGATGATCAAGAATCTATCCAATAAAAAGAAGTATTGAATTCAGAAAAAGCTCCAAATGGGTTAGTCTAGTATGATCAGCACCAAGATAAGGAGAAGCAAGAAGGGTTCTAATGAGTGGAAGTACATCTTAGATAGTCCACTCAGTAAGGCCCATAACCTGTTAAAACTAAAACAATACATTAATACATCTGTCTCAACAATGAGACAAGATAAAGTTATTGATTATCAAAAAGTCTGAATAAAACAGACTTCTGCTGAAAATTATCAGCAAATAACATAACCAGAATTGCCTTAAAAAGCCCTCTCCATATTATGTTAGATTAGCCTTATTAATGGCCTAGATGTTGAGAAATCAGCTTATCAGTATTTTGATCTAATATACACCCAAATCAATCATGTGACTATAATCAGGTGACCATTTACTTTTGCAAATGGGTTTATAATCTATTTACAAGTGCATGTTTTTGGAAAGCCAGCTTATACTATCTTATTGAGTTGTTCTTTTGATATCTTGATAGAAAGCAATATTCAAAACTTGCAGGATGGAAGTGCAATCATTACCATTTGTAATCCAAATACTGGATGTCAAACAGCTCTGCCCACTCTCTATAACTTCATCATCCAAATCTTTCTTAGTTCCTTAAAGGAAACTCTCAACTATATCTTGCACAGCTACTCTATAGTCCTCATTGAGGGCTAACACCTTCTTAAAAGGTAAGTCCAGTTTTGGTGCAACTTTAGGTGGTCTCACCAAAGTCACTTTTTCTTTCCAGGGTCCTTCAAGTAGTCTCTCAGGTGGCAAAGGCACTCTGAGTAGAAGTATCTCTTTCTTTATCACCTTCTTTAAGCTCTTTAAAAATCTTTAGAGTTATTTTATTGTACTTCTTTAAGATTGGCTGTCCTTCTGATGTTGATTAATACTGAAAGTAAATCTATTTCTATTGTATCATTTCTACTCAGATTTGCTCTGCCTCTAGATGAGATTTATGGATTTCTTTTACAAAGTCATCTCAAGAATATTCATCATAAGAGTCAAAACTAAGCCACTCTTATTCTATCTATATCTACATACTTCAGAATTCTTTTCTTTTTTTCACATCCTATAAATTAGCTTGCTCAAATAGAGAATTCCTTCTTTGTATAAACCTCCTGACCTTAGTAGGTTTAGCATGTCTAAACTTGAGTGCATCTCTGCTATCTGGCAGAGGCATCTTGTACCTCAAGGTTTGGTCCATGTTACTAGTCAAACTAGTTGAATTTATAACAGTAGATAAGGATGATGATGGTGTAGAAACTTTTCTTTCAGGATAAAGTTTTCTTTTCCTAAATAAAATCTCTGAATTAAGCAATTGAGCAACTGTGCTTTGGCTACTGCTACTAGCAAGAGTCTTCCTCTTTCCTGATCTGAATGCAATGGTTTTAACACTAGTTTTAGCAACTTGGGCCAAGACCCAAGTGGTGCAAAACTAGTTGTATAGCTTTTGTGGATGGACTTTAGGTGGAAATCAAAAAGTACTTGTTTTGTGCAATAAAGCTCCTTACAATGGACTCCAGATGATGCAAAATTATTTTATTTGGATGAGTCTGAATAGAGGCAATCACAAATAAACTAGCTTTCACTAAGTTCTGGTGTTAAATTACACTTTACAAAGTACTTTTATGAAATATATAAGTAGATGATAATAGAGTTTATTGGTTTTTAATCAATGCAACCTCAGTCACACCAAAAGAAGGTTTAAAAAGCATATTTGACTAATAACCTGAGGTATACTATTGCCTTGGGTATAGGATATCCACTTCTTTGGGGATTCTGAGCATGAGCAATCAGCAATCTGCTAAAAGTTATAGAATCCCCCTCTATTTATGTTATTTTTCTCCTTCCTGTGATGTGTAACATTTTGTGGTTATTTTGGGCCACTTTCTGGCTATTGGGCTTACATTTTCCAGCTTTAAAGGACTTGGTATAAATTTTCCTGGCCAAGAGAGGGACCTTTAATGTTTTTGGTGCTCCAATTCCATAAATTATCAATATCTCCCTCAATTCTACTCCAAATGCCTCTAAATTTTTTTCATCAGGTGCAAATCAATTAGACCCTTTTGGCAATACCAAACACAATAGGGTTCAATGGCTTTTCCATTGAGATATAAGTATTTTATTGACACCTGATCAATTTTCCTCAACAACTAAATTTAGCTTTTCCCATCAAATTGCTAATCCATCTATCAGTTTGCCATGGAATGCCTTTGGACAACTTTCATTGTGTGTGAATTAATCAGGCAATCAAAATGATAACCATCATGTATGAGTTCACATGTATTCCCACTGAAATATGCCCATTTTATTGACAAGGTGTGATGCTTTCCTTAAGATAAGTTACTTGATCTCTGGAAACCTGAGCATAGTCACATGATTGTTATCACATGACTGATTTGGGTGCACATGTACATTTTCAACTAGACCAACTAACTCATTCATTTGCTGATTGGCACTCTCCATCCTCAACTTTATGTCTGGGTCCCAAATCAATCCTAAAGCCATCTGCATGCATTGTGAATAGATAAATTTGATCAGGCCGGATTCCATTGCCAATAGAGATTTCAGATCACAGTGGGTCAGTCAGAAGGGAGCATCCACAATCCAAGGTCCCTGGGGATGCAGAGGGGGTGAGAGACAAAGTAGAAAGTGAGAGATACAGAGGAGCAATGTCTTAAGACTGGAAGAGTGATGATCCATGCTGACTACAGACCTAGAACCACCAGGACACCAGAAGGGATGGTGGTTATTATCAATCAAGGAGCGTCCGTTGATCTTTTAAGCTGTACTCTGCTTGTTGTTCAGCATCCGAGATGTCCAGAGATACAACTCGGCTGAATTATTAGGGTTGTTCTCTAAATCTGTGCACTGCTCCTCAAGTAGGGGATGCCACACCAGGTCGGAGACATTGTAGGTTGTATCTACATACAGTAATTGCTGTCAGTAGACATACTGAAAATGGTGATTCAATCTAGGGCAAATCCAGCTGGTTATTTGGCATCAAGACAGGAGGGAGATAACGGGAAGGGTCAGAGTCGACTCATACCAGTACGTACATTCCTTACCCTGTGTACTTTACACAATGTATTGACTACAAACACAATCAAGAAGTATAACTGGCATATGACAGAAATTACCATTCATCTGTCAGCTATACCTTTTCATAATAATTGCAAACGTGCTGTCCTCTGAAAGATCGATCTAGATTCTAAAAGCTGCTTAAAACCGTTCTGTAAGATCAAAGTCAAAGCAAGCTTATCAACAAAGAGGCATGTGTTTTAGGATGACAGTTGGGAAGCATTAAAAATGGTACCTATATTTCGGCAAGAGAAACGTTAGCTCATGAGCGCTCTTTGGGTGATTGCAACACATCATGTTTTCTCACGATATTGGCGAAAGCGCTAACCCCAGTCGTCTTGTTATCATATTTTATGTGCTCACCCATGCTCTGGCACCTGTGCTTTTCATATACAATCAACAAAGACAAGGTAAGGATACACCCTAGTCAAATACTACACGGATAGATCATTTTCCTCTAATTCTTGTCATGATCACCCATTTACACAACTCCTAGAACCGGAAAGAACGATCTGATCGCCACATCATATCATAGACTGCGTAGCTGTGGTAATCCTTCAAATTATTCTAAGCCCCATAGATGGATAGATAGATAGACATGCCAGTGTCAGTCAGAACGGTCATAAGAGCGCCGTCGACCGACCGACAGACCGACTTACTTACTTACTTTTTCGATGGTTGTAGACGACACCGGCGCATCTAACCGCTCACAAGTGTACGTATGATACACTACCTGTCTTTCCCTATCATATCTAACAACCCACGCAGAATAAGCGACAACTACATAGACCTCGTCTCATACAGTGAGATAAACCAAAACGGACATCTATCCCTCGTAGCCCCGCACTAATTCCCAGCTATTACACACTACCAGCACTACTTTACTACGACTACGCATTAACACTACCAGCCGAAATCGACCGATTTTGGTCCAAACGATCCCTCTCGTTAACTTCTACTTTTTTCTACCTAAACCGTTACTTGAATCTCTTCGGCCACGTTCCCGCTCTCATTCGAGATTTTTGGGAACTGGGCGCCAAGGTACGCTCTGCTCCTCTACATTCGGTATTCAAATTAATTCATCATCTCATGTATCTGAGCTGGTAGACGTGAGTGTTTGATGTTTATGTTATTCTACCTTTTTATCATCTGCTTAGGATTTTGTGGTTTGTGTTTGCTAGGTGCACGTTATTCGCGATATACCATCAATATTTCATAGTAGTCAGCCAGATCATTATCGGAAGTAAGTACTATTATCAACTGTGCTTTCTGAACAAATCGTTGACGCGGTTAGTACTTTTCATAATACGAACATATGCGCTGTATGACCGCAGCTTGCGGGTGCTTCTGTTCCTCTGCGCATGTGCGGTCGTAGCTATTATTTTTGCAGTAGTGAGTATTACCCTTGATCACTCAAGTTTCTACCTCCCTCCCAGCTCGTCCTCGTCTTGGTCAGTGGTCCGAAGTTGTTGGACATGACGCAAGCGCCACTGTCGTAAACCCACAAATAAGTTGCACCCCACCACTCGATCGTCGCGAGTGAGTAACCCCAACAGAATCAATAATATAAATAATACTCAAAGTCTATATACCAGCGCGGACGGTTCGTTGCTTCACTATTAATCAAATCCGATAAAATACCCATAGTCATGGCCATCAAAAGGTGCTTCAAATTCGTGGATCGCAATGCTCATGTTCGACGTGTTGATTTTCACCATGACCGTGTATAAATCGTGGAGACGGGGTGACAGAGTTCGTAAATCCGTATTTCGAGTTCTGCTACGTGACGGTAATGTTTTTTTTTTTTTCTGCTTCTTTCAAAACTCACTTTAATACCATCTATCTACAGGTGCAATATACTTTGGGTGAGTAGTCGATCATACGCATAGTTTTAATTAATAAGGTTGATTATATTATTATGTCAGAATAATTGCAATCATCGAACTCGTGACTGTTATAACATTTCATGTCCGTGGCCATACATATTCCTGTCGAGTTTATTAACATATATATATATATATAGCCTTTACCTGTAAATCCCAATACATACTATCCCCAGTTCACCAAGATGACCACCTGTCTACCAGGACTATCAACGAGGAGCCACAGCCACATTTGCCAACATGTACGTCGTTTCTTCTCCTTAGTGGGTGCACGAACCACGTCTATTTCTCATGTCATGTTTGAACTACAGAGTGGCAAGCTTGATGATAAGCAGGCTCATGCTCAACCTGCGTGACCCCAGATACATCCGGGGCTCGAATCACTCGACTTTTCCAAGTCTCTCGACATTTGGGTTCAACGCTGCTGCTTCTAACGTATCGTCAACTGTCGAGTGACAATGAAAAGTAGTGATCGTTGCTGGCGCCGCTGCTAAACCACTGTAATCGTATACGCTCCCTCTGACAAGCAAAAAACAATCAATATACATAATATAATTATAACATCTACGCGGGGACAGAACGTCAAGTTCGGTGCTAGGTTGCTAAGGGATTGGGAGGGGGAGGGGAAAGGGTATTACTATGAACGCAAAAATACGGTATCTGTTGTGGTGTAAGGAACGACTGGATGTGTACATACATACTACAACGAACAAGAACAAAAGAGAACAAGAACAAAAAGAGAGAGAGAGTTAGAGAGTACAAGGAGAGTCAAGGATTTGTTTACTTTGCTGTGCTATTCTTTCGACTTTCAAAAGAG
>QLON01006118.1:0-14843 GCA_003313675.1 Termitomyces heimii
TTATTCTCTTTGAATTTTCTTCTACTAGATTAGCATCTTATTATTTATATATATCTTACTTTTATCAATATATTTTGGATCTTCTTCTACCAGCTGTGTAATTGAACCACAATCTCCAGAAAAATAAATCCTGCAAGAGGTTGCTTTTTTCAAATATTATAAATTTGTTAATATTCTCTTCAAAGGTATTATCAAAGAACTATTTCCTTACTACTACTATAACTATTAAATAAAGTTAGAAAATAGTAAGGCACCATCTTTCAAAAAGATTTTACAATATGTCAAAAGTAAAGCTCTGAGTGCTAAAGAAATACTTCAATAACATGCTTATAAAAGAATTTATACATCTTTTTGCATCTTCTGCAGGTGCTAATTCTTTTTGCCAAAAAGAAAGATAGACTTTCTCCAACTCTATGTCAGCTACCACAAATTAAGCCAAGTCACTAAAAAAAACCACTACTCTTTCTTCCTTATTAGCAATTTAATCAAATACCTCTGCAATGCCAAAGTTTACATGAAAATTGACTTCCACACTCAATATAACAATATTTTGATAGCTCTAGGATATAAATGGAAAACATTGTTTAGAACACAGTATAAATATTTAAGTATCTCATCATGCCTTTTAAAATGACTAATTCTCTTGCTACATTTCAATATTCTATAAATAATATTTTTTACAATATAAATAATATATCTGTTATTATATATATAAGCAATACTCCATTATACTTTCCTAGATGGAGCCACATTAACCCTTACTTTTTCCTCTTCTAATCTTCAACATCACTGATCTAATTACTAAAATAACTAAATTTCCCTAAATAGAATACAATATACTGGCATCTTTATATAAATTCTAGCATTACTAAACTACTATAAAATCACTTCTAATACTTCAAATGCCACTTGCATAATCATTCTGCAAGACTCATCTTTTATATAATCATCTACTGCCTAATTACAGTGCCACTCAATTACTTTTAGTGCATAATTATTTTCAATGCTCAAGACATCTTGTAAGTACTTGAAAAAGGCCTTAATAGTTAGTATAATAGTTTTAATATTACTAACAGTTGTCTACTTTCTTCTTATTCTCATCACTTCTTTGTCTCTAACCTATTTTATTTCTGAATCAATCTTGTTTTGTTCTATTTCAACTCTTTTTATCTTTATATTACCTTGCTACTATTTTCTCAACTCTTTCTTACTCTCTTTGGTCCTTTCAAATTTCCATTTTATTCTGCTCAAGCTTTTCTTCACTTAACTTGACTCTAACTTTTTGATTAATTCTAATTTACCTTTTCTCTTCTTTGTTTTTGTAAATTCTCCTATTTTTCTTATCTCTAACTCTATCTACTTCATTTTACTTCCTCTTGACTCTGTTTTTATTCTTTCTCTATTTATTTAAGTCTCCATTACTTTTTCATTTATTTTTTTTTGCTTTGTCTTAATTCTATATTTCTTCCCTTTTTCTTTCAACTATGTATTTCTGTCTTTTCTTCTCTAATTATCTCTTTATATTTCTAGCTTTTCTTTTATTTATCATTTTCTAGCCTCTTTTTCTTTTGTATTTAACTCTTTAGCATTAATCTCTAGCACTTATCTCTTTTTCTATATAAGTTTCTCTCTCAGCAAAATTTAACTAGTAAATTCCTACTTAACAGAGTGAGCTCCTAAGTTAGTAGGACTTAACATCATTCACATCTTTTCTAACTTGCTTGCAGAGCAACAAGACTACATTCAATGTATTTCAGACTTTAAAAATATAACTTGCATAATAAAAAACCAGAAAAGTGCATGTTTCATACTACTAAAGTTGAATTGTATCTTTTATTGAAGTTTGAATGGACCCAGCAAAAGTCAAAGTAATTACCCTCTATAGGCTACAGAATGTTAAAAAAGTACAAGTATTCCTTGGTTCTACTAACTTTTATAAGAGGTTCATTAATAGTTATTTTAGTATCATTAAAAATTAATCTAAAAAAACTATTTCTAGAACTAGGATTTTAAGTGTCAAAACATTTTTAAATTTCTAAAAAAGGCCTTCACTTCTGCTCCTATTCTTTAACATTTTGACTCCTTGCTATTAATCATTTTTAAATATAATGCCTTTAACAGCAAGGCTGTATACTCTATTATCATTTATATTTACTCAATAATTTCTATGAAGCTCAATTATAACATTTAAAATAAGAAGTAGTATGCCTATTCTGAAAGAGCCTTGCATTGCATCCAAGTTTACTCTGACCACAATAATCTCCAAGACTTTACTACTACAAAATAAGTCAGCTGAAGACAAGCTTACTAATTAGAGACTTTATCTAAATGACTTCACTACTAACTATTTGCCAGAATAGCTTGTCATAAAACTTAACACTCTTTTTTTCAATGCCCCAATATATACTTAAAGAAGTTCTTTAAAGCTGACACAAAGCATTTTCAACAAAATCATATAGTAATTCTCTCTAAGCATTTAAACTCAGTACTAATAAGAAAAGATTTCTAAATTGGATATAAAATGCCTTAACTGATTGTACTTCTATAAACATGACCTCTATAGTATACTAGTAATGTAAAAATTAAATTATATAGAGGCAATTATAAATAAACCAGCTTTTACTAAGTTTTGAAGCTAAATTACACTTCACAAAGTATTTTTATAAAGTATATAACTAATAATCTAAAGTATACTATTGCCTTAGGCCTAAAATATTTACTTTCTGGAGATTCTGAGTGTAGGCAATTAGCAACCTGCTAAATGTCACAGAATCCTCCTCTATTTATATTATTTTTCTTCTTTATAATATATAACATTTTGTAATTATTCTGAGCCATTTTCCAGCTATTGGGCCTTTATTTTCTGCTTTCAAGAGACTTGATATCAATTTTCCTGGCTAAGAGAAAATCCTTTAATATTTTTAGTGCTCTAAATTTATAAATCAATAATATCTCTTCTAGTTCTTTACTAAATGCCTTTGAATTTTTTTTATTAGGTGCAAATCAATTATACCTTTCTAATAATACCAAACATAATAGGATTTAATGGTCTTCCCATCAAAATATAGGCATTTTACCAAAGTCTGCTCAATTTTCACCTAAATTTAGCTTTTTCCATCAAATCACTAATTTCTCTATTAATTTATTATGGAATATTCTTGGACAATTTTCATTGTGTGCATAATAATCAGGCAATCAAAATAATGCCTAATATGTAGGGATTTACATGTATTCTTGCTGAAATATACCCATTTTATTGTTAAGATGTAATGTTTCTCTTAAGATAAGTTATCTAATTAAATCTGAATATAGTCACATAATTATTGTCACATTATTATAATTGATTTGGGGTGTGCATTAGATCAAAATACTAATAAGCTGATTTTTTAATATTTTAGTTACTGATAAGACTAATCTAATATAATTTGGAGAGGGCTTTTTAAAGTAATTCAGACTATATCATTTACTTACAGATTTTAGCAGAATTGCTTACCATTTTCAGCAGAAGTTTATTTTATTCAGATTTTTTAATGATTAATAGCTTTATTTTCTTTTATTGTTAAATTATATATATCACTAGAGAAATCTAAAAATGATATATTCTCTTCATTTTTTTTTACTCTTTTCTTCAACTCAAACTCTTGCTTCAAAACAGACTTATCTATATTCTGAACTCTAATGAGCTTTGCCTTGATAAAATCATAACCACAAGCACTACTAGCAACTATAACTTTCTACTTAGAAAATAAAGATAAAGAAATATGTTATACTATTTCTAATACATATATTTCCAGATGAAAAAGATTTTAAATAATGGAAAATGTCTTTTTTTCCTAGAAATATATAGATAAGAAATAGCATAACACATTTTTCTTACTTCATTTATAAAGGAAAAAGTATCAGCTATTAGCAATAAAGCTATATAGTTACTCTAGTATTAAGAAAATTCTTCAACTTATTAATTAAATGCTCTTTTGACTTAAAGCTAAAAAAGACATTGTTTATTATATATGCACTTATGACACCTGCCACTACACCAAAGTACCCTGATACTAACCATTTAATCTCTTGAAACTATTACTAATTAGCAAATAATCCTAATTCTTCCTATTTATAAATTACATTGTGGAGCTCCCTAATTTAGAAAGCTACAATGCAATTTTTAAAGTAGTCTGCTACCTAATAAAGCAAGCAATTTTTATTCTTTGCCATGCTACTATTGAAGAACCACCCTTTTTAAGTCTTTTATATCATGTTTCTTTTTAATTTGTATCCTTTTTCACTTTAATTTATCTACTTTCTGCTATTTTCATCAAATTCCTCACCAACTAAATTATGGAAACAAACTTTTAAACTAGTTAAACTATGGAAACTGGCTTTTTTATTGATATGGAGCTTAGTTCTATTTTTGTCAGATCTTGAAAAATGGATCATTTTCAATAAGGGCTCTAATAGAGCTCTCATTAAAAGTAATCCAATTCATATAGCTCTATGACCTAGTGATCATGTGACTGTGATGTGACTGTGACTGTAATGGTTACATCAGTTGCATCAGTTACCTTGTAATGGTCATGTGACCTAACCTCAGATTATTTTTTACTGATTAGTAAAGTAGCTCTTTAGACTTATTTTCTTTAAATCTTTCTTTGCCAGGTTAGCACTTTATATACTTTGGATCTTTCTTTGCTGACTATGTGACTATGCCACAGCCTTTAAAGGTAACTCTTATAATCATCAATAATGCTCTAAAGTTTATTTAATTCTTTGTTTAGTATATTTTCTTAAAAAATAAACTTCTTAATAATATTATTTTTGACTGTGGAACTTTATTTATCTTCAAGTTCTGGAAATTGCTTTATAAAGTCCTTATTATCAAGTAATTGCTCCTCACTGCTTATTATTTAAAACCAATAGGCAGATAGAATAAGTTAATCTAACTTTAAAATAATATTTCTGCATTTATAACAATTATCTGCAAAATGATTAGTATACTAAACTCCCTGTTGCAGGATTTATCTACACATTACTCAGCTATTCAAGTCTTGCCTATAAGGGCAACTTCCAGAAGTTGCAGCTCAATCATATAACTAGCAGAGAAAAATCCAAAGTATGTATTATGGGTGTTGAATATAAATATAATAGTAACTACTCACTTAAAAAAGAGAAATCTAAAGAGAATAAATCTAAGAATCCTTAATGCTAGACATGATGCATCAGTGAGTAGTGAAGATATAAAAACAAGTGTATAATACCTCTGCTGCTTTTAATAAAAACTTTAGAGGTTATTTAGAAAAGAAAAGTCTAAAAATAAAAGTCTGAAGATATCAAAAAATAAAAGAGAGGTTTTCTAACATTGCTCTTTTTACTAATAAAGATTACAATTCCTAACTTACTATTTCTCTATGAAATATCCTTCTTTATACTGCTTATCAATTTGCTTACAATCTTTAAGCCTTGCAGGACTACTTTTATATAGAGATTAAAACTGCTAACTGAATTTATTGCAAGACTCAAAGTAAGAACTAATCTAGAATAAATCTTAAAAGCTACTCTATCAGCCAATAGAAAATATTCCAATGTTGAGTCATGTGACATTCACTAATGTGACTGATGTCATGATAATAATTATTGTTACTTCATAAGTTACATTATTACTAAGTTATAAAGCTATGTGAATTGGATTACTTTTAATGACAGAGCTTTCATTAAAAGTGATTTATTTTCCAAGATCTAGAACAGAGCTTCAAGGCCAATAAGAAAGCTGGTTTCCATAGCTCAACCAATTTGGAAGTTTGTTTTTATGGTCCAGCTAATGAAGAGTCTAATGAAGATAGTAGAAGGCAGATGAATTAAAATGAAAAGGCATGGAAATCAAAAGGAAATATAGAGTAAAAAACTTCTAACAAAGTGATTCCCTAATAGTTAAATAGATAGGTTATGTTCTAAAAAATAAGACTTGGGAACACCAAGAATATCTTGCAAACACTCCCAATGCTCTTTGGAAGTTTCACTAATATTTTTAGGAAAAGCTCAAGAATTTTAAAATTTATGAATTTATAAAGACAGTTATGATATAACATCCATTTCTCAAATTCATCAGGGATTTGATTCCTACTTATTACACTTGAAGAAGGCAAATTGGAGCTTAATAAGTAGAAAATGGAATTAAAAATTGAAGAAAGTTGTATATGCTTAACTAAACTACCTTCTTAAGTATAACATGCAGAACTTGAACTAAAAGCCACTCCCTCTCTCAACTCTGCCTTTAGTTTGCCTTCCAGCCTTCTTATTATATTCTACCTCCTCCACTATTTACTTAAGTGCTAAACTATCAGGAAACTACTCTTTTGGAAGTTTCTTATCCTATATTTCCTTCCTATTTCCAAGCATTTTCACTCTGATTCATTTGTCTTCTTTTACCTTTATTAAATTCCTCACTGGCTGAATCATGAGAATAAACTTTCTTTTTAGTTTGGAGCCTTAGTCAGACCCTGAATCACTTTCAATGAAAGCTCCATGAGAGCCCTCATCAAAAGTGATCTAACTCACATAGCCTCATAATCTAATGATTATATAACTTGTAACATAACTATAACTATGACATTAATCACATTAGTTATACTATATGGCATTAGCATGACAATGTCACACTATTACATTATGATGTAATGTTGCATGTGACAGTCACATGCTTGACCTCAGAATATTTTCTATTAATGGGCAAAGTAACTCCTTAGACTTGTTTTTTTTGGATCTCCCTCTACTAGCTGTGTAATTCAGCTATAGCATTCAGAGGTCACTTTTACATTAACTACCCATTTGAATTACTTATTATATCTCTAATATACTTCACTAGAGTTCTGTTATACTTAGTATATTATAATAAATGCATAATAATTGCAGAGCCACTCAAAAATCTTTATTATTTTCTTTTTTCTTTTAATGAACTTTTTGCAAATATATTACAACTTTGACACTCTACTCATCAGCAAAATCTAACAACTTAAAGAGTTGTCATATTTTGGAAAAATTATAATAATTCAATGTAGCTTAAGAAATAATGTTATTTTCAAGGCTCAAAAGAGTTAATTGAACTTTATATAAATTTTTTGGACCAGAAGACTATTTGCTGTAAAAGCAATGCTAGAGATTCCAGGTATATTTATATAATTATATGCATGCCTAACACACAATGAGATATCTCCATTGCTAGTATTGGTGACTAACTATAGTGGCCAATGATACAACACTGTACCAGCAGTTAGAGATACATTATGCACCAAAAGTCAAAATAAACATTTGATTATGGGCTGAAAACTATAAGCTTCCTGGTAGTAATCTCAACAAAAATATATCTCCTAAAACATCCCAATAAATATGTAGAAAAGTACAGAATAACAGGCAAGGACCAGCTCAAGCTATTAGCTCAACAATAGTCTAACCACTATAATGAGGAGGGGAAGCATGGGAGCTAGTAGAAGTGACAAAATGAGATCAAATTGTGGTGATCTGGATTAAAGATCAGATCTGCCAATAACACAACTAAAAGGGGAAAAGAAGGATTTATAAATAGGATTGTGCTAAATAGAGTGGAAGAAAATGGAGAAGTAGCAATCAGAAACATCTGGAGGAATGGTGGAACAAAAAGTTGAATGGTGAAACTGGTGGCATTGAAACAGGCTTCCCAAAAGGGAAATTGGACTATCAAATATGTTCTGGAGGCTGGGAGTTAGTCAGGTGTAAATAGTGGTCTATGCACCAGAAAAACAGTATAAGTAGCCCAAGTTTAGTAGAAAATAGACAGGCAATTGATAAGCAAAGGCTTAGTGATTCCCAGGAAGTAAATTGCTTAGGCCAGAGTTTATTGAGAACTCTCTGCTTTCTGGAATATTATTAAAAGCATTTAATATAATAAAAATTCAGGTCATAATGAGCCAGGAAGGGCTGAGGTAGTTCGTGGAAAAGTATATATACCCAGGACCCCAGAAGGGGATGATTGGAGTTAGAGATCAATATTTCATTCAAGTAACTCACCTCACAACTACGCAACTCTTTTTCGGCTTATTGATTCGCTGCCATACTTTCTGTATAGTGAATCTTTCTGTACATCTGTCAATCCGCAAGACCACTTGTTAGTATCCTGTTGCTTATCAATAATTGTCCCCAATTCTCTATTTGTGATTCTACAGAGCCTCAATGATATTATATTCGTTACTCTGAAACTGGGGTCTAATCTGCATCCTACCCATACTATCTACTCGCTGCCAACATGTTGGCACATGCTGGTTTCTCTGCACGTTTTAGACAGGGTTGCGTGTTGCCAGAGTATAATTACCGGCACTGGCCATATGATCGTCTGGAATGCAAGATTCCCCATACGACATCATCACAGTAGCTCATACACCCATCTGTCTCGGACCCGTCAGCAGTCCTCTGATTAAGATATAAGAAGTTTCCTTCTTTTCTGTTCTACACCGGTTTCTTCTTCACAGCTTTATCCACGTAACTCATGATGTTGAAACTCTATGGAGCCGGTCGTACCACCAGTGTCGGTCGAGTCGCCGCTTTGTTGGGCGAGAAGAAAATCCCTTTCGAACTCATACATGTTGACGTGGCACATGGCGAACACAAGTCTTCTTGCTACGTGGAGAATCAGCCTTTCGGCTTGGTCCCATACCTCGTTAGTGGATATGCATGTATATTCTGCCTAATGGTATCGGGATATTTAATATGGCGATTGCAGGACGACGACGGTTTCATTATCTATGAAAGCCGTGCTATTTGTCGCTACATCGAGGATAAGTTCCCCAACCAGAGCCCTATACTCATCCCTACTGAGCTAAAGAAG
This sequence comes from Termitomyces heimii, assembly GCA_003313675.1. Lineage (NCBI taxonomy): Eukaryota > Fungi > Basidiomycota > Agaricomycetes > Agaricales > Lyophyllaceae > Termitomyces > Termitomyces heimii. The sequence goes on from QLON01006118.1 coordinate 8,849, forward strand.
AAGGCTATCTTCGAGCAGGCAGCTTCCGTTGAAATTGCCTACTTTGACGCTTTTGCCAAGAAGGCTGTTGACGAGAAGATCTTCAAGCCGTAAGTACATGACATATGTTCCTTTGGGTTCAATGCGTACATGAGACCTTTTCAGACGGCGCGGTTTGATTCCTGACCTGGCTGTCTTTGATAGCTCCATTACCGAACTCGGCAAGAAGCTTGATGTTTATGAAAAAATTCTGTCCAAACAAAGATACGTCGCTGGGGATGTATGAAATGTTTAATAATTCAAGCTTGTGACCCTACTCATAGAGTAATTATAGGAATTCACCCTAGTTGACATTTTCCATCTTCCTGAAGGCTGGCTCCTCGAAGCAGCTGGAAGTAATATTATGTATGACGAAAAACGTCCCAACGTCGTCAGGTATGAACGAATGCACCTATGTCTTAAAAAAGATGACATGTTTGACTCAAGTACTTAGATGGTGGAAGGAAATCAGCAGCCGCGATTCCTGGCAAGGAATCAAAGATGGTGTTGTTGGACAGCATTTCTAATGGGATCATTTACAAAACATATGCCTTCTTTTTGAAACATTCAATTCATCTGTTATTCAAATCAGATCTTTCCCATAGAAAGACATTTGTCAACAACCGCGATCTTGGCAAAATCTAAGATGCTGTTGCCAGTATCAAATTAGATCATTCATTGAAACTTCCTTTTCTGAACCGATGGTCATATTTAACCATGAAGGTGTATTTACAGCAAAATGCATGACGATAGACACCTTCGACTTTCGTATACTTGGTTGATTGGCTGATAATCAGTCTTCTGCCGTAATTGCTGGAGCACTGAGAATAGGTATCGGTGGGCAGTGGAGAGAAGTTCATGATTATACTATAATCATCATGAATGATTGCGTCCCGGCAATCACGGCAGAAGACTGATTATCAGCCAAACAAACCAAGATACGAGAGGGTGTCTATAGTTTATGTGTTGTAATGCTCAGTTTATGCAAAGGACACGTGCCTTTAGTTGCATCTAGGGCTCAAATGCTTAACGTACAAACAGATATAATATAATCTGTCCGGCTGACTCGGCCAATCGACCCCATCGCGTTGAAAGCGGACTTCATCCAGATACCATTTCAAAACTTGCACGAATCAAAAGCACGCTCAAAAGACTCAAGGTCACGCGAGAGGGCATGAATATGCTACTCTTATGCTCCTCCTCCGCATCCCACGCCTGCTGATGAAAAGGCGTAGGAAACAGAGAAAGTCCACGTACCCTAGATTCCACTCAGTCACAAATCGGTGAGAATACAACTTTGGCTCCGCTGGTCCACGCGCTGAGCATGTACGACGAGTATCAGGCGTGTTGCGTCCGGCCCCATGGAGTTGGTTGACACTGCCCTGGTCATAGCATATCGTCCAGTACTTCTTCGGATAATTCCATATTGAGTAGATTGCGGTTTGTGACAGCTCAAGATTCAAAACTTCTGCAGAAAGGTGGATAGGTCAAATTAACCTGGGAATTATTCGTAAGGTAGCGTTGAGACCGTCCGAACCTGGCTCCATCTTCGACAAAAGTCCTTGAGCCTGGGTTCATCTGACAAAATTGAGAACCAACCTCAAAAAAAAAAAGATATATGCGCGCTCAGATATTCCCGTAAAGTATTTAAACGGTCAGTGATCATATGCGCAGCGCTAGCGCTCAGAAATCAACTTGTTGACATGGCCAATGACGTGCCGTCTAGGCACTTCTAATGACCAACTTTAGTAAAGCTGTGCGAGCATACAAAGAGATCCCTCTCAATAGTCCTAGGTGACTGGAGTGTGATCGCTAGGTTCAAGACGGTGATGAGGTTACCATCAGAGTTAACAAGGAGGTCATGACCAGCTTATTGCGTATCAAGAAGAGTTATAGCTTCGCAAACAATGTCAATTGGTTTGTCTGTGATTTTCTTAATTCGGTCTTGAACACGTCGGTTGAGAGGTTGTTATCCATATTATAGATCTCTCCGATGTATTTTTAGAAACTAGTATGTGTGAGGGAGGTAGTCGTGATGATAGGCGAGAATCCGGACAGTTTTGCAAGTTGAATGGTTAATAAACATTTAGGCTGTTATTCCGGCGAATGAATTGTACTACTTGCTGAGTTGACCAACTGAGCTAGAGCAACACGACGATGGGTTAACGAGCGTACATGCCCCTGGTTTTGCTGATATCAAGGATATTCATTACGGAGTATTGCTCGGCGCGTAGCTCCGTCTCCATTACCGGTGTTTAAACTTGCTTTTGAGCTCACAATTTAGGCTGAACGACTCTGTAAGCAGAGTTGAAACCCTATGGATATCAACTCGGCAGTTACTGGACGAACGGACCTTTCTGAACGAAGTCAAATTCGCAAGAGCAATGTTTTTCCCACATGAAAAGGCAGAATCTTTATGTTCACCTGCCACGATGTCGTCCTGTCGCATCTGATCCAGAATGTCTCTCCCTAAAGCCCCAAACCTCGCCGTCTCAACCCGAATGCTTCAAAAGCGCTGAAATTTCTTGGTTTTGTTATTACATATACTGTCCACATCCAGCTTCATTCTTGTAAAGATCCACATGATTCACAATTCACGCTGTCTCCTGAGGATGCACCACCAGCTTGACTCCTGAAACCTGGTCAAGCTCCAGCCTCCTCAGAGCACCTGCGATCCCTTCGAGGCCACCCGGAACGACTTCGGTTCTGTTCGGCTAGAAGAAGGAGACGTTGTCAGAAGTTCTTCCAATAATACATCTCATTTGAGATACCTGTATATCACCTGCTTCCAACAATTCCATGAGGCTTGCGTAGAACTGCTCTCCCAAATTCTTTGTATGAGGCAAAGTGAAAATACCAAGGCAATTCAAAACGTTCTTGCCCGCTACTGCCTGGATCACGGGTGGAAGAACAAGGATGAGGGTTCCGCCGTTAGCGAGGATGCTGTAACCAGTAGCTTGGGTGTCTGGGTAAGAGACTGCATCGTATACGAATTCAATTGGTTTTGAAGTGATTTTGCGAATCTCTGTATCGAGCTCGGCGGTAGATAGTTTGCGATCGAGCACATAAGTCGCTCCACGAGATTTCAGGAAACTGTCATGCTTGACTGAAGCGGTAGTGATAATAGGCGAAAAGCCAGACAGTCTGGCGAATTGAATCGCTGTAGATGTAGATATATCAAAATTATATGTCTGGATGAAATAAAAATCCTAACTTACCCAACTGTCCCACGGATGTCGCACCACCTAAAATAACTACGGGCTTGCCTGCGTATTTTCCTCTTCCAGACGCATCGAATGGAGCTGTATGACCTGCACCGTGAGGTATGGGCATGTAGAAACCCACTACCGCAGCTGCAGCAGCGACGGGAATCGTGGCTGCTTGGTCGTAGGATAGGTGCGAGGGAATCTAATCAGCGGTATAAGTATTGTTATCCTGGGAGAATGATATAGACGTGCCTTCGCGGTTGTAGTTGCGTTTGCAAGGACGAACTGTTGATATCCCGCCATATCAGTCGTCCATGAGCCCTGGAAAAGGCTGAACATTGCCGTTAAGGAGAGTTCTCAGTTCAATCAAGCTCATTGACGTACACTCTGTCCCCTTTGGCAAATCCAGACACGCCTTCGCCAACCTCGTCAACGACTCCAGCAATATCAGTCCCAAGGAGCGTGGGATAATGCTCAATGAATATTCCGTATTTCTGGATCTTCCAGTCCACTGGATTGAGCGCCGTCGCTTCGATTCGCACCAACAATTGACCAGTTCTGGGTTTGGGGATAGAGTGCTCTTTCAGCGTGAATGGTGCAGATTTAGCATCGAGGAAAAGGGCTTTTTGGGTGGGAGACATAATAAGGTTTGGTTTTGATTAGAAAGTTCAGTTGTTTATGATTGAGGATGGGGAAGATGATAAGGGCAAGGCTTGGTCATATGCAGAATTCCCGATCCTTGATGACTGAACTGATGACTGAGCCATGCGCAGATGCGTCGTACGTAATGCTGCAGTTTCAATCCGACAAGCACCAAATCGTTGGGCCTGGGTTCGACGTTCTATTGAAATCATCACTGAGCGCTGAGCGGGGTGACTCAGGGACTGACACGTCGAACAGTTCAACAGGTGGCACCTGAAATGTGAAATACAAATTGACTTGACATGAATAAGTTGCATTTTGTAAGCTGATTATCGCATATCATTGTGGTGGTTTGGAGAAACTGATGGGAAATGATAGGCGGAGTTCATACTCGAAAGAAAAATACCTTCTTCCACATCTGTCAGTTCTTACGGGTCTACAATCAGCTTCAATATCGAATAAGAACTACACGAATATTCATCAATTCCGTCATCATACGATGGTACTAACTCAACGGCAACGAAGTATGTATTGATATTCCAGACTCCAAAGCCGATTGATCACTCAGCTCCAGTTCGCGAGCGGGCATCCTTGATAACCTTGCTAAGCCGCCTGAGAGCTTCATCTATGTCTTCTTCAGTGAGAAGACTAAATGAAGCCCGAACGTAGGCCGTCTTCCTGTCATTTGGCAAAAAGGCAGTTCCTGGGAGCGCCAGAACGCCATCCTTAACGGCTTTCTCGGAGATTAGGGCCTGAGAATCACACTCAACGGAAGGATCATCGGTGAGAAGGAGCTTGAACCTGTATCAACGTAGGTTAGATTCAGATTCTTACCCAGAGGATAACTGAACAACTCAAAGGACGCACCAGAAGAACATTCCAGCTTCAGGAGTAACCCATTCCGCCAAACCAGTGAGATGCTTCTTCATCGCAGCCTCAAATACATCTCGTTTGGCACGATAGAAATTGGATACCTTTTCGGTATGTTTGATGAGGGTGTTGTATCCCCAAGTTTCTAATAGTTTGTATACGATTACTTGTGTTAATGAAGCTGTCTGCAAATTTGACGTCGCAGTCTATACATAAGTGTTCAGAGCCAACAGAGAGAGAAGAGTGGAGCAGCACAAACATGTTGATCAATTGCATTTAGCAGAGGCTTGGGTCCAGAAGCGAATCCTATCCGGATCCCTGCGGAGAGGATCTTTGAAAGACTGTCAAACCTCAGCACTCGACCTGTCTGAGGCTCTTCCAGCTCCAGAGCGAAGTAAGAGGGATATCGCGGAGCCTTTCCATAGTATAAGTAATAATATGGGTCATCTTTGAAAAATTAATACGATTGAAACGAACTCGAGGTTCTGTAAACAAACCTTCGAGAATGATGAAGTCATGTTCACGAGAAAGGGAAAGAACTTCCTTGCGGCGTTCAAGCGTTGCCGTCATGCCAGTGGGGTTACAACCGTACTGTACTTGCAAATTGAGTCAGGAACACAAGTGATGTGTAATCGTACTCACTGGTACAGTGTAAAGAATGCGTGGCTTGGGTTTTCCAGCAGGCCAGCCTTCTAAAATCGACCTCAAGGAACTCGATTTAATACCATGCGCATCCGTTTCAACTTCTGCGTTGTCGTATTTGTATCAGTATTCAGCTAGAACAAATCTTGTCGCCTACCAACTCGTTCACAGTTTAGATTAGCGAACATCGGTAAGACGCCACTAACATGCAATGACCTTAATGATCATAACAAAAGATTTCTTGAGAGACGCACGCATAACTGGGAGACTCGACTAGGATAGGATCACCAGGGTTTACGAGTGCAGACACAGCCTTTAGGAGATATCAGGAGAACGACACAAAGCATCAAAAGTTCAATTCCAAACTTTGTAAATGAGATCTTGTGATCCAGAACCAACTGAGATCGACCAGTCCTCAGTCCTTTTCCTGCCATGCGAAAACTCCTGAAGCCCGAACAACCAGTCCCATAATCTCTCGTATCCAGCTGTGGTGCCGTACTGAAGTCCGTGCGCCAACTCGGTGTTTTCGATCTTCACTTCGACATCCGATTGGCCTTCTATCGGAGATTCGGCTGTGAAGCTGAAGGAAGTGAACGGGAAAGTTGTGGGGTTAGGTT
>QLON01006119.1:0-19757 GCA_003313675.1 Termitomyces heimii
GTGCTGCATCCCAGTGCCAAGGAGTATCTTTAGTGGTGAGATCAAAGAGAGGCCTGGCATGGTGCGAGAAATCCTAAATAAACCTCCAGTAGAAGTTGGTAAAACCTAGAAAGGCCTGGACCTCCTTCTTATTCTTAGGCTTGGGCCACTCTACCACACCAGCTACCTTGACTGGGTCTATCTCAGCTGTTCCATGAGAGATAATCAGTCCAAGATATTCAACCTTAGTCTGCTCAAACTCACACTTTTCTGGCTTGAGATAGAGCTGATGTTGGTGAAGATGTTCCAGTACAATGCATATAATCCAACGATGCTCCTCTAAAGTCTTGGTATAGATGAGGATATCATCAAGATATACATATATAACACCTTCTGCTATGAGGTCTCAGAAAATGTCATTCATCATGGTCTAGAAGGTGGCTGGGCTATTAGTAAGGCCAAAAAACATTACCAGAGGTTCAAAGAGTCCATGATTTGTTTGGAATGCTGCCTTCCACTCATCGCCTTCCTTGATGCACACATTGTTGTAGCCCCAGCAGACATCCAACTTGGTGAAATAGCATGCACCTTGGAGGTTGTTAACAAGCTCTGAAATAAGTGGTAAGGGATAGCGATTCTTCACAGTTATCGCATTCAAGACTCAGTAGTCCTGAACCAGACATAGAGATCCATCCTTCTTCTTAATGAAGAAGACTGGAGAGGCCATGGAAGACTTTGAAGGGCGGATGCGACCAGAGTCTAAATTCTGTTGCAAAAAGGCATTAAGCTCATCCTGTTCTCTAAGAGAGAGAGGATAGACCTTGCAGCTAGAGGGCTCAGCATTGGGTGTGAGCTCAATTGCATGGTCCCACTGTTTACACTCTGGCAGGGAGTCAAATGATGCCTTAGAGAAAATATCTTCAAAGTCTTGCAGGTGACGAGGAACTGCATCTTGGAATGACTTAGGAGCAGAGTTAGCAGCAAATGCCTGAGCTAATTGCTGGGAAGTGGTTTGGCTAGCTCTAATCTCTGCTACCATTGGTAGAGGTCATAAGATAGTTATATAGATTCTATTACCTGTCTCAATAGCCTTGTCTGGAGACTCAAGGTCAGGAGTGCACCTAAATTCACCTTCACATCCCTCTTCCATCTGGGCCTCACTCACCACACCTTGAATATCCTCATAGAGGGCCTCTCTATAAGGAAATGCCAAAGGGGGAGGATCCAGCAGGTCAAGATCAGCAAAGAGAAGGTGCCCCACTCAGCAAGCCCATACTGCAGCGCGTTCCTGGGCTAACACTCTGTGCTCCTTCCTAGCTTCCTAGACACATGTAGAACAGCATTGAGGGCAGTGGCTCATGCTCACTTTACCCTTGGCCCAGTCAATCTCTGGATTGTGGTCATGCAGCCAAGAGAATCCAAGTATCATGTCCTGCTTTCCTAGGCTGGTAACTGCAAAGACAGCATGCTCAGAGTGGGTCTGATAACAAAGAACTAAATCCACTACAGAGTGAATGGATCCAGCTTCATTAAGCGTCCCATCAATGTTGTAGACTGAGATAGGGTGAGAGAGGGGTTGGGTAGTGAGTTGATGTTGTTCCACATAGTTGGTATCTAGAAAGAGCCCAGTAGCACCACTGTCCAAGAGAGCTACAACACTCCAAGTCTGCTGAGTATCTGTTGTCTCAATCTCTACACTTAGCTGTAGAGAGTTGGGAGAGGGAGTGGAGGCAATAACATAGCAATGAGGGAGGTGTTGTTCCCAAGCTGGAACATGAGGGCATCGAGCAGAAGGAGAAGAAGAGGAGATCTGGGCTGAGGCCTTAATCAAGGGGGTATTTTGTACATTGGAGGGGGTGCTTATAGTTTCAGTTAAAGAATCCTGAATAGAGAGCAGTATATTGGGGGATTCTATAGATAGACATGTAAACTAGTTAGCACCAGGTGGCAGAGGCGTACAACTCATCCGTTACTCTACTGAAAACTCTCTCTAGCTAGACTAACAGACTCTTCCAATGGTTCTGCTACAGCCTCCCCTGAATCTGAGAACTCATCCAGGGGTTCTAATACTGGCTGTATGTCAGAAGAAGGGTTTTTCTGGGCATCTCTAGCAGCCAAAAGCTGGAGAAGGAGCTCTTCCTGCTCTAAGGCTGAAAGATAGCGCACCTCCAACCCCTGAAGGCAATATCGAGCAAAGTAGCCAGGCTTTCTATAGCGGCAGCAGAGAAGAGGAAGTGGGGAGCATTGACAAGAGACATCAACATCCATTGGAACTCCAAGAGAAAGTGAACGTGCTGTAGGCACTTGAGCAGAAGGTGGAGCCCGAGAGGGAAAGGGAGGCTGAAGAGAAGAACAAACAGGGGGAGAGGCATGGAAGGTGGAATGAGGAGTAGTTCCACAGTGGAGCTCGTGTCGTAGTTCCATAAGCTGCCACTAATCACATGCTACCTGATACCAAGACTCAATACTTGTGTCATCTGGTTGTCCCTCAGCCATGCTGTCAATATGGTTCATGAGAAAGGGAAGAAGGCCATCTCGGAAGGTGAGACAGAGCTGAAGACCATTAGGATAGGAGGCCTGTTCAGCCAGAGCTCTGAAGGAGTCAATATACTCATCTAAGGTTCGCTTTCCCTGTCCATATCAATGAGGATCTCAAAGAGTAAGAGCTGCTACCTTAGCAGGATCCAAGGGGAAAAACTCTGCCCAAAACTCCTTCTCAAACTGACCCCAACTTCCAAAACTCTCTACTCCTCCAGGGCATCAAAAAACTCATAATGCATATGTTGAAGCTCACCCAGACTTCATATAAGAGAGAACCCAGGCAATCTTGAGAGCATCAGAGGGGAAGGCTTCACCACTGAGCTGGATATAGGTGATGCAAGACTGTAAGAAGTGCTCACCCATAGCTCGATCACCATTAAATGCATCTGGGAGTGCTGGGCAAGGAATATTGGTGTGAGCTGGGGAGGAAGCCACAAGGTGAGGAGCTGGGGGTGTGTCAGCCCTAACTGGAGGTGTCTGAAGAGGGGTAGAAGTGAGAGGGAGGTGCTCTAGGAGGGCTTGGAGGGAATGGGAGATAGTGTCTGTAACTTGACGTAATCCAGCAAGTTTGGTAGTGTGAAGGGTGAGGAAAGCTTGAGTAGTCTGCACCTAAGTCTCCAGAGCAAGCAAGCAACCCCAGGCATCATCCTGAGGGGCAGAAGCATCCAGGGGAGTGTCTGAGGGGGCTGGTTAGGTCATAGAAGCAACAGAGGAGCAGGGAGTAATCTAGTGGAGGAGAAACCTAAAGGGACAAGAGAGGGCTCAAGCAGGCTGAAGGGGGCTCCCAGACTGAAATGTAGAGACTTGTTCTGCTGTAAGGGCAACCTCTGGAGGCTATGGCTCAGTCACACAGCTGGCAGAGGGAAATCCAAAGTGTATTAGAATATGTACTGACAATGCTATAATAACTACTCATCTGGCAGAGGGAAATCCAAAGAGAACAAGTCTGAGGATTCTCTATGCCAGGTTGGACGCTTCTGGGGCTTCTGAAGCGTGGGAAACAACTGTACAGTACAACAAAACCTTAAAAAGGCGCGGGAAGCAACTGTACAATACAACAAAACCTTAAAAACTCAAAAATTGACTAACCAAACAACAGTGCAAACAAAGCAGGAAAACTCCAGACTTTAGAAGTCAGAAAGGCAGACTCCGGCTTATGTAAGCAGCCTGGAAGTGGTGCTGGAGGGTCCACACTTGTCTGAATGATAGCTAAAGAACTAGAGCACCTCAAAGGTTGAAAATAGTGTTAATAAATAGTGTTGAGAGAATAGAAACAACACCATGAGAGAAGATAGAAGAAGTAAAAAATGAATGAAAGGAGAATGAAGGAATAAGAAGTGAAAGAAGAAGGAAAATAAAGAAATGAGGAGTCCCCTGACAAGTTTTATTCACCAAGAAGAAGGACAGTTTACTCCAACTTTGCATCAACTACTGGAAACTCAATAAGATCACCAAGAAAAACCACTACCCGCTCCTGCTCATTGGCAATCTGGTCAATTAACTCTGCAGTGCCAAGATTTACACAAAAATTAACATCCACTCCAGCTACAACAATGGCTGTACTGCTCTGGAACATGAGTGGAAAACTGCATTCCACATGCAATATGGTCTGTTTGAATATCTTGTAATGCCTTTCAGAATGACTAACTCCTCCACTACATTCCAATACTTCATGAACGACATCTTCCATGACATGAGCAATGTCTTCATGATCATCTACCTGGATGACATCCTCATCTACTCCAACTTGAAGGAGGATCACCAAAAGCATGTCTAGCAGGTCCTGGAATGCCTCTGGGAGCACAACCTCTATGCCAAACCTGAGAAGTGCTCATTCCACATGGAAGAGGTCGAGTATCTTGGTGTCATTGTATTCCCAGAGGGCGTTTGCATGGATAAGGAAGTACAGTCCTTCCTGGGTTTCACTAATTTCTACCAGAGGTTTATAGATAACTACTTCAATATCACAAAACCCCTCAACTGGCTCATATGCAAGGATGTGGCATGGAACTGGGACAGTAGGTGCCAGAGCATCTTTAACCTACTCAAGGAGGCCTTCACCACTGCCTCTGTACTCCAGCACTACAACCCCGCCCTCCTAATCATCCTAGAATGCAATGCCTCCAACTACGCCATTGCCAGAATTCTTTCACAGATGGAAGCCAATGGTGGAGAGCCCTGGCCAGTCGCCTTCTACATTCGGTCCATAATCAATGCCAAGCTCAATTACAATATTTACAACAAGGAGCTCCTTGCCATCGTCAAGGCCTTCAAACAATGGTGGGCCTACCTTGAGGGAGCCTGACACCAGATTTAGGTCTACTTGGATCACAATAACCTGCAATACTTCATCATAACCAAGCAACTTAGCCAATGGCAGGCCTGGTGGTCCAAAATCCTCTTGGAGTACAACTTCACGATCCAATACCATTTAGGACGACTCGGAGCTAAACTTGATGCCCTCACCCAATGACCAGATGTCTACCCCAAGAAATCATTTGAGGTAGAACACAATGCATTTAATCATTGTGTAGTGATCCCCCCCAAACATTTGAATGCTGTACTGATTTTAAATGATGAAGAAACCCTGAGCCAGATATGCCATGCCCTCCGGGATAAGTATTTCACTGACCATGACCCCCGTAACCCCTCTGACAGAACTAACCAGGATCCCGCCTTCTCCTTGTCTCCCAACAAAAAACTCCTCCTCTGGGATGGCTGCATCTACATCCCAGATCACACCTGACTCCACTATGATGTTCTCTGCCAACACTATAACCACAAGCTCTGGGGACACCCTGGGATATGTAAGACTTTCCAACTTATCTCCTGGGCTTACTTTTGGCCAGGACTAAGGAAGGATGTAACCCACTACATTCAATCATGTGAACCCTGCCTTCAAGCTAAAGTCTCCCAACACTGACTCTATAGGCTCCTGAAACCCCTGCCCATTGGACGATGCCCCTGGTCCTCTATATTCCTGGATCATATTGTCAAACTTCCAGAGTCAGAAGAGTTCAATGCCATTCTTATCATTGTGTGTAGGCTAACCAAGTAGGGCATCTTCATACTCTGCCACACCATGGACACCACCCAAGACTTCGCCCAACTATTCCTTGAGTATGTCTTCACCAAACACGGACTCCCAGATGACATCATCTCCGACCAGAGCCTACTCTTTGTGTCTAAATTCTGGACTTCCCTATATAAGGCCCTCGAAGTAAAAGCCAGTCTCTCCACCACCTACCACTCCAAAACCAATAGCTAAACTGAGAGAGTCAACCAGTCTCTTGAGCAGTACTTCTGGCTATACGTCAACTACCTACAGGACAACTGGCACACTGAGCTCTCCTTAGCCGAATTCACTTACAACATGCCACATTCTGCCACCAGAGTGACCCCCTTCTTTGCCAACAAAGGATATCACCCCTGACTGACATTTTCACTCCAGGACATCCCGTTGCATATTGCTCACAAGGTCGCCTGGAATCTTCAGTCCCTTCACGCATTCCTCCGGGAGGAAATCAACACCACAAACTGGGCCTATATGAAACATGCCAATCGGAAATGGGAAGACACCCCTGACTGGGCCCCCAGGACAAAGGTATGGTTAGATTGACGCCACCTCTGCACCTGCTGGCCCTCCAATCACAAGTGCCTCGGCCCATTCAAGGTCTTGAAGAAAGTTTCATCCCACGTCTACAAGATTGAGCTCCCCCCGGGACTTAAAGGTTTGCACCCGGTGTTTCATGTCCGCCTCCTAGAGAGACACCCCCTGGACCCCTTTCCTAAGTGACACCCTGAGCCCCCTCCCTCGGTCAAGGTCAAGGATGAGTACCACTACAAGGTTGAAGACATCCTCAACTCCTAGAACATTCGTGGATAACCCCACTTCCTCATATGATGGCATGGATATGGCCCGGAGGACAATACTTGGGAACCATGCTGGAACCTCAATGGTGCCCTTGACAAACTCCAGGACTTCCAGCGACGTCACCTGGAAAATAACCCTCTGGGGCGCAGGACTTACAGATGGCAGTAGCAGACATAATTCCTGCCTCTGGGTTTAGTAGATATTCAACTCCCATGTATGCCTTCTGTTTTCTCTCTATTAAAACCTTACCTCCCTTTTAGTTCTTTTCCATAGTAGCACCCCATAGGCAAGGTGCCTTTCTGGTTTTGCTATTACCTTACTAACACTATTTTTCGACTCCAGGAGAATAATTATATACATTTCTATACTTACAATATTCTACAAGATAGTGACTATACACATACAATAACCTATGGACAGTGGCAAGAAAATGGGGCCCCTAGATCTGAGGCCCCGAACTACCCTCACCCTTCCCCTCCTTTGGCCAACCTCGGAAACCTTCCTCCACCCCTCCCAGACTGTGCTCCCACCACACCTCCTTGGCCAATTGATCCCAAGATGGAAGCTGCTCGCCCTCATCCAGGATTTGCTCAAACCACAACTCCAGAGTTGGAATATTCCTCTAGTAGTGAGCTGTCATCAGCCTCCCCAGCAGGTCCATACCTTGCTCCACCCTGGGACTCCCCACCCCCACCTGCAACTCCTCCTGCAGAGACAAGAGCACTACAGCAGCCCCATCCAAGAGCAGGCAATGCTCCCGGGCCCAACCTGAGGACATCAGTGCCGACCCAATTACAAGAAGGAAACACTCACTGAGGAAGGCCATATGCTCAACTACTGCATCCTCATATAGGGCCTCGATCAGCCTCGTACTCAACAAACCTGGCCCCAGGAGCCCTGCTTAAGCATCAATTTCTCCCCAGGTCACCTTCACCTCCTCTAACTTTGGGACAACTACCTTGTACTCCCTCTCCTCATACTCCTCCCTCTTTAGGTCATCCTGTCCTGAATGCTCCTGCTGGACCCTCACCCCAATGCTCAGCAGCCACCCGGATAAGGGGGAAAAAGTCACCAGAGAAAGACACACTGATGGAGTCGGGGATGGGGGCAGATGCACCCTCTTAGAAGGTTCTGGGAAGGGACTGGGTGATGCTCACCTCTTCCCTTTGTCCAGGCATCCCCCAAGGCCCTTGTGGCTGCCAGCCCCAGCCTAGGTCACCTGATGGGTGATTGAGACCATGGGGCAACCTCAACTCCCCACCTGGTCAACTCTCCAGTCCCCCGAACCCCCACCAGATGCTTCTGCAGACACCTCCTCCACTGGCTTCACTACCCAGTCCCACTCCTTGACTTTCATCCTCCAAGTAATCCCCCCCAGCAGCCACCTCTGCTCCCAAAAGATACAGCACACCCTCTACAGCGCCGACACAGAACATTGCTTGTAGTTGAGGTGGCATGCCTCACACATGGCCATGTCCTGGCGAGATGAGGGGCCCAAGATTTCAAACAGATAGGGGACCTGTTGCCAGGTGCAGTGCTTGCACTGTGCCAAAATCAACAAAGAAACCTAGAGTAGGGGACTACTCACCAGTCCATTGCTCACACACCAGGCATGAGCAGGCAGACCCCAGAGCCTTTCCAGGGCCTCCCTAAATTGCTCTTGGGTTACGGCTGCCCATGCAATGTGACGGCTCTCTGGGACCTTGGAAATAGCCCCTATTGCCATCCCAGAACAACAAAAATGAGGGGCAGACAGCCTAGGATGGGGAGAAAATTGTGGACAAGGGACAGTCTTCCACGCAAAGGTGGGCATGGGATGACTTGGTTGGGGCTCCGGGAGGACACTGGGGGCTGGCTGGGACTCACCTCTGAGGCAAAGTTATTGTGTTGTACTGGAAAAAGAAGGTCAGTCATAACAGACAAATAATGCAGCAACACTCACATTGAGCCCACACTCAATGCCTCCCGGAAACCATCCCAGACACCCCAGAACCCCAAGACCTGATCCCGTAGTACTTATAGCATAGTTCACCACTATATTTGTTAGTCTTGATATTACTTAAATTGTTGCATGCTCTTTTGCTTGACTGGTATGCACTGACTGGCATACTTTGACTGGCATGCCTGAATAATTGCATGCTCTAAGTTTAGTATGCATTCTGCGACTCTTAATTTGCTAACTGGGTCTCGTTTTAGAACCTCCAGTTCCAACTCGACCCCTGCCAACTCCCAGCCTCCACAAAACACCTGAAACCCTGGATCAAGTTTTATTCCCCCAGGACCACCCCCCCTGTCCATGTCTTGAACTCCAGAGCCTTAACCCTGGAGTTTCAAACACCTGGGTATTCATAGATCAAGTCCACCTTATAAGGGCATTGCTTTCTTAAAAAGCCCCCAACTCAGCAGAACCTGACAAATGCATTATTTGTGCCAATGTATAAATTTTTCATATCTTTTCTCATTACTTTTTGATTACACTTTCATATTAGCATATCAATATGCTCATTATTATAAACTAAGTATTAGGGAATCACTCTTTTAAAAGTTCATTACTCCATGTTTTCTTTTAATTTTCATGCTTTTTCATCTCAATTCATTCACTTTCTTGGTGCCTTTATCAAACTCCTCATGGCTAAACCATAAAAACAACTTTCAAATTGATTTATTTTGCTAGACCCTAGAAAATAAATCACATGGCTTCAAATATCTTCACTTTTAAATAATCACTCTTAACATCACTATATGTGCTGCACTGAGCAAACTCTGCAGAATTCTGCCACTGCACAATCACTTATAATATACAATCTTAACTATTGCATAATTATTCTTACTATCTAAAACACTCATTAAATATATAGAAAGGACTTCTCTCTAGTTAGTTGATATTTTTAATATTGTTGCTTTTATCAAATATTTGCTAGTTTTTCAGTTTTTTAGTCTTTTTGTTTTTCAGTTTCTCTCTTTATTCATTTATTTTTTGTTTTTTTCATCTTTTGAATTTATTCTATTCTCTTCATTCTACTTTTTTTCTATTTCAAATTCTTTTTTATTTAATTTTATCTCATTTATTTTTGTTTCAACTCTATTTTAACTCCTCTTTAACTCTGATTTTGTTTTACTTCAGCTTGTTTCTAACTTACTAAACTACTTTTGCTTGTCTCCTCCATTTCAACTTCATTTTGCTTTTAGCTCTTCCAGCTTTTTTTTTTTAATATTTGAGCTACTTTTTAACTCTTTTTTTTCTTTTATTTTATTGATTTTCTTTTCATTCTACTTATCTCTTATCTCATCTTTAATTATCTAATTTCTACTTTTGTTTCTCTATCTTTTCCAGTTTTACTCTAACTCTCTCTGATCTCTCTATTTATTTATTTATTTAATCCATTTTTTCTCTACTTTTTCTTATTTATTCTTTTTTTTTTATTTGCTACTATCTTTCCTCTTACTTCTACCTCTACATTATTCTGCTGCTACTTCCTTTATAATGCCTTGCTTGTATATATTTTCAGCTTTAAAACCCAACTAATAGGTTTTTGCTCAATAGATTGAGCTTTCAGGTCAATGGGATCTAACAGTTAATATAGCACACAACTTAGATTGGTCAATGTTAGTAGCCCTTAGTGCAAGAGCAACCTCTGAAGGCTGTGGCTTGGTCACACAGCTGGCAGAGGAAGATCCAAAATATATTGATAAAGATATAATAAGTACAAGTAATAAGGTGCTAACTTGGCAAAGGAATGGAATATTTATAGAGAACAAGTTTAAGGAGCCACTCTGCCAGTTGGTAGAAAATAATCCAGAAAATAATCCAAAGTCAAGTATATAACAGTGTGACTGCTGTGGCTAATGTCACAGTTTCTTCATGATCACATAGTCTCAAGTTAGTAGAATAAGAATCAAAGGTGCATTGAGAAGAGATTGGTATTAGATTACTTAGTATCTTGGTAATGGCATTAATCAAATCAGTGATGGCAGAGATCAGACTGAAGAAAAGTAGTTGAGGTCTGTCATGGAGGTTGTGAAAGGATCATGATACTAACCCTTTTAAGGACTATTGTAGGGTTATGCTGCAGCTAAAATGCACTAATTTGCTTGAGTGTGTGTTCAATACAGATACATTACCCTTTTGTTTTTGTAAGGGCAATCTCTGAAGGCTGTAGCTCAATCACACAGTTGACAGAGGATGATCTAAAGTATATTAATAAATGTATGACAAGTAAAACTAATAAGGTGCTAATCTAACAGAGGGAAATTTTTTTTAAAAAAAAAGTCTAAAAAGCCACTCTACCAGTTGACAGACAATAGCCAGAAGTTTGGTCACATGACTGTCACATGAATATCACAAAGTATGGCTGATGTAATCAATGTCGTGGGTCTGGCCAGACTCTGAGAAATAGATCACTTTTGATGAGGGGATGAAGTCCTTGTTAAAAGTAATCTAATTCACATTCACATGGCTCCATGACTGAGTGACTATGTGATCATGACATGACTGTAATTGTATAAGGAAATTTGGTGCCACAACCAATAAGGAAGTTGAATCTTATAGCTTAATTCATGAAAAAGTTACTCTCTATGGTTCAGCTAGTGAGGAGTTTAATGAAAGCAACAAGAAAGTAGATGAACTGAGATAAAACAGAGTGAGATTGGCAGAGGAATAAAGGCAGAATGACCTCTAAAAGGGTAGTTCTCTGACAGCTGTGAGGACTGAAGTTGTTTGGTAATGTTAGTGATAATGGAGATTGAATTGGGGAGAAAAGGTGAGGGGTGATGTGAGCTTGTTCTGGAGGTCAGGAAATTAGTTGTAACATGTTTAATTCTAAGATCACAGGGTCTGGCAAAGTATAGTTAATTGGAAGTAAAAGTTTTGCTTCTCAGAAGCACTTGTACACAATTCTTCTGTGTGTTAAGTTGTGTTAGTCTGAATTCAAATATAGCATTTGATCCTGTAAGTTGGGTAAGCATGTGAGCTTGACATGCAAAGTTCTGAACAAAGATACAAAGGACACCAACTTCCAGAAAAGTACAGACTTCTGACAAGTTGTAGTGGATACTCCATCATTCAATTGTGGCAAACCCGGTTTCATCAACTGGAAAAGGAACCAATACATCATATTACACAATACATTAAAGGTCACACTACAATTTACATGTTAAAGTAGTCCATCCATACAAGGTATCATTAACTTTGTAAGTTCAATCTCCATTCCAATGAGACCCGGCTTCACAAGAAATATCACGATATAAGAATTACAACCCCTTTCCCCTACTCAATACCTCATAGATGGAATCTGCAACGTCATCCCACCCCTACCACTCCTGTTCGCCTCTGTATTCATCCTCGTCACTAAATCATGATCGTTCTCCTCATCCTCCTCATCCAATGCCATTAGAGGCGCACGTGGTGTCGCGCTCCCCCTCTGCAATGCACCTGTGCTCGACTTCGGCGTGCCTGTTCCTGATCCCCATCCCGCAGTAGTAGGTAGTGGAGCCACTGACCCACCCGGTGTGCGCGTATTCACACTCATGCCAGGTAGGGAAGCATTGTACGATCCAGGTGTGGCCCCTCCAACACCGGGAATGACCCCGTAGTGCGAGCCGGGCGATATGGGGTATGGGTATCCATTTGCACTGGAACTGGGTATAACGGATCCATTTATGTTCGGGCTGTAGATCTGGCGCTGAGGTGGAGGAGGAATCACTGGTACCGAGGGCTCTGAGCCTGATGCTGGGATCTGGAGTGATGCGGAAGCTTGAGACGGAGGAGGGATGAAAGGTATAGTACTTGGAGAAGTGGGAGGGCCATATATTGATGCAGGTTGCCGTGGAGAGAAAGGGATGACAGCGGGAATTCCGGATGTGGAGGGTGTAAGACCAGCGTCATTGCCTGAGACAGAGTCAGTCGTTTGTTGAGGGCCAGCAGAGGCAGGAGGTGCGTAGATATTCAAAGTAGGCAAGGAAGACTGAGGGGGTCCATAGACGTTTGATTGAGACCCCGCTGAGCCAGAAGCAGACA
The DNA here is from genome assembly GCA_003313675.1 of Termitomyces heimii. Taxonomy (NCBI): domain Eukaryota; kingdom Fungi; phylum Basidiomycota; class Agaricomycetes; order Agaricales; family Lyophyllaceae; genus Termitomyces; species Termitomyces heimii. The sequence continues at coordinate 12,411 of QLON01006119.1, forward strand.
TCGTCGAATATATCTGCCGCGGGGTTTGTCTCGGCGTCTGACTCTGCCGCTGGGAAGCAGAAGTCGAACTCGACTGAGCAGGAACAGCATATATCTGCGTCCTCGGCGTCTGCGTCTGTGGTGCATACAATGACCGAGCCCCCGACGTCGTTGACGACGACGATGCAGAGGGTCTATAATTCCTCAATCCCGTTGCTCCTCCCGCTACCCTCCTTTCTCTATCTCGCCTCTCACTCTCTACAGTCGATCGTGAACTTTCCTCGGATGTGTTCGTCCTCGTAATCGAAACCGGTATGAACCCAGGCGTCCCGAAATTCATAAGGCGCGGTATACTATCGTCTCCATCGAGTATGTCGGGTATGACAGGCACAAAGCCTGGTTGTTCTGATTCTAGGCGGCGCTGGTGTTGGTATGGAGATTGTGGCGATAGTTGTTGAGAAGGTGGTACTTGTGCTTGTTCTTGGACATGGGATTCGAGTTGGAGAGAGCGACTGTTGGGGCTGAGGAGCATGAAGTTTTCTTGAGTTGGAGAAATAAGACTTGTTGGGCGGGACTAGGAGGTTTGAAAATGAGCGAAAGAAGTCGAATAAAACCGCAAAAACAGCGTCTTACGGGAGGCATGACTTCAATGTGAATCGTCCCACTCGAAATGGAACCAGGCGGACCATTTGATCCATGCGGTGAAAGATTGGGCCAGATCAATGGCTGTGGCATGGTCGGCGTAGCAGGCTCCGTTGGTGTATTGTGCTAATCAGGATACAAAAATTAGCGTCCTCTAACGTAAAGTCATCCGAAATTCACCAACCTCAGAAGCGGCCGTACTCTGCACCCACTTCTCCACGTCCTCCATCTTCCTCGTCTGCATCGGCCTCGCATGCACAGCCTGGGCGTCCACGGGCGACTGCTCATTACCCTGCCCAGGACTGACAGATTGCGCAGGCGATCTCCCAATATCACTCGCCACTTCTGGTATATCACTCAAGTGCGATCTGATTCTCCTGGGTATTACGGGAATGGGAAATGTAACGATATCGAGATTATTCAGACTCGTTGAGCCCGAACCGGAGGTCTCCTGAGATGATTGAGACGTACGACGAATTCGCGAGCGGGTACGAGGGTTAGCACTATTAGATGGGGTCTGGAATTGTTGTGGCTGCCTGAAGTTGGGTGGAGGGATGTGCACGGGAAGAGGGGATTGTGTCCCAGCGGGTGTGGAAGGCTTACTGGTGCTGGCGCCGGGCCGGGGATTTCTGAAGGGCGGAGGCTCAGGCATGGGGAGGTATTCAAGGCGTTTGGCCTGAGAACGATGGCTCACGCTCGAGGTCGACGAAGCCTCGCGCTCGATCTCAAGCTCACGGACTTTTGCACGTTCGCTCTCGAGTTCGGCCTCGCGCTCTTCACGTTGTCTACGTTCGTTGTCGCGCTCTTCTCTCAGTTGACGTTCGCGCTCGCGTTCTGCCTCAAGCTCGTTTTCTTTTTCTTCTTGCCGTTTCAACATCGCCTCTACCTCGAGTGCACGTGCGGCCTCCCGCTGACTCAATGCTTCCTTCTCGCGTTCCAACTCGGCCTCTTTCTCGCTAATTCTTCTCTGCTCATGTTCCCTTTCCGCCGCACGCACCAACTCACGCTGCCGTTCAGCCTCAAGCGCCTCTTTTTGTCTCCTCCGCTCCCTCTCCTCAGCCTCTTTCCATACCCGTTCCTCAGCCGCTCGCTTTGCAGCCTCAAGCTCTTTCCGTGCAGCCTCAGTTGCCTCATATTGTTTGCGCGCAGCCTCCACCGCCTCGAGCTGTTTCCGTGCGGCTTCCGCAGCTTCTTGTTCTTTACGTGCCGCCTCAGCGGCCTCCTGTGCTTTACGTGCCGCCTCAACAGCTGCCTGTTCTTTCCGCGCCGCCTCAATGGCTTCCAGCTCTTTTCGGGCCGCATCTGCAGCTTCTTGCCTCCTGCGTGCAATCACGGCAGGGGGTGTACTAGGTCGAGCACGAAGGCTTCGGGGTGCCTGATCATCTGCATCAAACTCGTTGATGAGCGCTGACGCTGGCGCTCGAGTTCGTCCAGCGACGGCAACTTTCCGTCCCTGCGCCATGCCTTCTACGAATCCTATCTTTCGGCCCTCTGAGCGCGCGAGGGCAATCAACCTCTCGTCGTTTAGCTGTCGTGCTACTTCACGAGCCTTTGCTGCTTCGTTTTCCGCTAGGTCCCGTTCAGTTTGGATGGCTCGCATCAGCTCTTGTTGACGTTGACTGTAAATTAGATTTTTCATCGGAATGCATGGACAAAAGATAATTTCTATAGCACATACATCTCCTGCTGTTTCCTCTCCAATTCCAGCCTATACGCTTCTGCGTCTTGACGTGCTTTAGTAATTTGCTCCTGCACTCCAAAAGTACTCTGTGCGATTCGTACCCCACGGGCCGCCTCGCCCTTGCGTGCCTCCTCTGCAGCAACCGCCCGCTTCCGCATCACCTTGAGTTTGTCGATAGCGGTTTGAAGCAGGCGATGACTCTCCTTTGCTTCGTCCTTCTGCAGGATGAGTTGTTGTACTAGGTCCTCTATCGTTGCCGAGGAGCGAGTCCTAGTTCGCTCACGGACTTTTCCCTTTGACATGGAGGCTGCTTGGGAGTTGCTCGAGTATGAGCGGTCCTTTTGCTGGGAATGTGTCCGGTGGATAGAATTGGTACTAGTAGACTTCATTGGTACCTCAAATCCAGGAGAGCGAAGATAGGATCCATTAAGAGGACGTTTGTCTTGTAGTTTATGTCCAAGTCTAGTTTATAGAACAAATAAACCTGTGCATAGTACTTTTCACGGATGACTGCTCACCCATTGTCGGAGATAGAGACGTCTGCAATCTTGAGCATATAAAAAGGAATGTGATTTCGGCAATTTTATGTGGGCGTCTTTTATGGGTACTGGCCCCGACTGGACGACCCAAGGATTCGTAGGACCACGTCAGACGGAGGTTCTGTCAGTTGCTCTTTGTAGTCTTGAGGCTTTCTTGGAAGAATGCGTGTGCTGTCAAGCCTGGATCGTTGCAGTCCAAAAGAGAAGTTGGCAACACAAAACTGACTCCCAGGCTTCTCAGGGTTGCCCACAGATTTGGGTTAGGGCCTAGAGTCGCAATCGGTCACATACACCTGAACGTTACGATCAATATGTCGTGACAATTTCAAATTCAAGTCCTGATATCAGATGAAAATCGATCTGATACAAATTCCAGGAAGTGACAACCCATGCAAACGTTACATCACGGCCACGTTTGTGACACCTAATACGTCCTCCCGTTCCTTCATGTGGTCTTTCTCTGTTGCCATGGAGCACCGAACGACTGTTGTGCGAATGTTTGTCTTTTCTATCCCACTCGGCCTCTGCCGAACTCTGAAGTTGTTATGAAAACATATGCCTTCATCCGGTGCGGAGTTTCTCTGGTATGACCAACCACTGGTAGCGCTATGTAGTTCATCTACATTAAAGTCTTAAGTACCTCCTGAGACAACAAAATGTACCTGAATGAATACCTTGCATGTATAACCTTTTCGAAAACTTGACTCCACCTTGGACAAGATCGAGAAAGCGTTCCAGCATCGCTTCCGTCATTTTGAAACAGACAGTCCGTGGTTTCTACAAAGTTCACGATGGATAATGGTCCGTCCTTCCCAGCGAAAAACACGGCATACTAATAATACACACCACATCACTGAGATGACCTCGTGCGTGCGACTTTACGTGCGACAGCATTGGTAAGTACTTCCAGAGCAGACTTAGCATCTCCCTCATCATGCATTTCATGTACCCTTTGCTCAAAGGCCTAGCTGAGTATTCAGATAGGCCTCTTTTCAAGGACTACGTGGGCTCGCCTGACACGCCTGCTTGGCGAACTATCACCTATGAGAATTTTCTTCACGACCTAGAAGCTGCAGCTCTACGTTTCCAGTATGAGCTTAGGAAGGTTGGCCTGCAACAAAATGAGGTCGTGGGTGTGTGGCGAGTAATATCTCAATCTCAAGATATAATCGCATGAACATGGCTTTTGTTCAACCGTACAGGATTACCGGAAAACGCTATGAAGATGTAGTCTGTCTGTACGCACTAGTAAGAGCTGGGTATATTCCTCAGCTCTTTAGTCTCGTTATGGAAACTCAAGGTGCTACCATGATCAATGACCTTCTCAAAGTCTGCAATGGGAAGTGTTTGCTATACGATGAATACTATCGAAAACATATCCCAAAGATCAGCTTCCCAACCTTGCCGATTCCCGGTCTACCTCTCCCTACACCATTACAGGCACATGAACACTTGGTGGGTCTGCCTGTAGCTGAAGATGATGATGTTGCTATAATATTCCATACAAGTGGGACGACTTCAGGACGTCCAAAGCCAGTACCCCAATCACATAAGTGGCTCAGGTATCAATGGCAAGTTAGCTGGCGTCGTGCGTGGCAAGGGGAAGGACCAGAGCAAAAAGTTTTCTCTAACGTTGGGTCCTTCGCTAATGTTGCCTCTGCTACTTGTAAGTTTACAGTACAACAGGTCGGACAAGGAAGCTGATCACAGCTGTAGTGCTTAACAAAGTAATCCCATTGGGCGATTGCATCATACGGACGTCTAAACCCGAATTTGATCGTACTGAGTTGCTGGCAATGGTTGAAAACGAGGGCTTAAATAATATGTTTCTGTACGCAGCCAGAATGTCTCGTCTCCTCAAGGTCGCAAGAGCCGACACGGAAGTCCTGAATGCTCTGCGTAGCATGCAACAAGTGTCGTATACTGGTGAGGCACTAAATCCAGATGATATCCGTTGGATTACGGAACAACGACTACCTATAGCAGTATGTGCTTACAGCTCTTGCCACTCCAAGCTTGTTTACATCGTCATCCAAGGCAATTTATGCGAGCACAGAGCTCTGTGAGTTTCTATCATCATATCATTGAATACTAGTTAATTTTCCTCTCTTTTCAGCGGTATCCTTAGTGTCTGATCTCAAAAAGCCTGAAAAGCTACCGTCGATGCGACTCATTGAAGGTAGTTCTATAAACCTCATACCACTTGCAGAAGACGATCCGAAGTATAACACAAAACTTTTTGATATCTTTATTCCGGGAGATGCACCCAACTGTCCTCACATGTCCTACCGCAATCGCCCGGATGGTCATGTATCAGGGGATCTCTTTGAAGAGACTGAGCCAGGTTACTTTGCTTTCCGTTAAGTTGATGAATCCATTCTTTCAATATCCCCTAACTCTGCCTTGTGTAGGTGGCCGAAGTGATGACTGGATGAAGACAGGAAAAAATATTATGGGCCTTTGCGATACGAAGTGAGAATTGAAACTTGTGTAATTATGTTCTCCTTCCAGCTCATCTGTTATCGTAGGTCTATTGAAGATAGAGTGTTGTTAGATTGCGCCGACCTTGTTGCAAACTGTGTTGTCGTTGGGTATTGCAAGCCGATCGTGGTATTTGTTGAACCTACATCAGCGCATGCCGACAGTGCAGAAAAAACCTCTGGTTTGAAGGCAGAAGTAATTCAGCGCCTAGAGAATTATCAATCAAGTCTGTTTTCTCATGAACGTTTTGAGGACAGAGTTGTCGTGGTGAAGGCAGGTAGCCTGCCTCGGACTACTGACAAGGGAAATATTAGGTACAAGCACCTCTGTTCTAAAACCTTATGATCGTTGCTCAACGCTCAAGGTTTACTTAGGCGCAACGCTGTAGAAGAGACTTACGCCGATGTTCTAAGGAACATATGGTCTGACATGAACTAAGGAGAACGAACAACACGCGTGCACAGTGAATGACATTGGTTAAAATTTCTGTCATAGAGTGACTGTCTCTCACTCATCGCCCAGCAGAAGGTCTCCACACAGCAGGACAATCATGCACTGGTCCTAGAAAATCCCAATTTACTCTTAACCCCTGTCACTATTGTAGGTTGTGCCTTGACCAGATATTTTCGATCTTTAACCGTCCTCGTTTTATCAATTATCTCAACTTGCTAGCAAGTTCCGTGTTGGTCCAGTTGCTATCCCAATTTCACTCTTCTCCCGGAAATACAAGTCATGGAGCCCGTGAAAATGAACAGTCATTAGTCCATTTGATTTACACTGTTCCCCCAATTGAAACTTCTGGATCAATACAATATAAAATTTCGAACAACTGACGCTTGTTGGTACAAGTTACAAGACTTGAGTCAATGTGTATGTTCCTCCCTGAATCTGCAATTTATGATTTTCCAGTGTCAGAGGAGAGGTTTTTCCTTCAATCTGGACTAGCCCTGTTCCAGGTAATTGAATGACACCCCGAGTGCTCTTAGGAACATCCACTGAGACCAGCAATTTGTTGTCACTTATCTCCCACTTAACTCCGAACCTACCTAAGCCAGTTGAAAAACCACCTTCTGTAGCATTCAAGCCACTCAACACTGGTGCAAGAGACCATGTTGCACCTTGCGCAGAAGTAAGTGTCAAGCCAAGGACAAAGAAAGTCAAGGCTGGAGTGGGACCAGTCGACCACCCATGACTATGACTGGTGTCTGAATGGTCAAACTGATAACCAGCAGCTGCATGATATCTGTATGCAAACTGAATTTAATAAATCTGTGATGCTTATATCGTAGGAATGAATTTACCCTAGGGACCCATTTTGCGTAAACCCTTCCAACAGAGTAGATAGCACAGAGAGATTTTTGTAAAGCATGTAACCCCACTCAAAAATAATCAAGTTTCAGGTGGAAGTTGCAGTCCTAACCATATACTTACCTCTATAAAGATTTGAATGTTAAATCTGCTATTAAGATGATTATTTTAAACAAAGACACACCTCTACGCAAGAGATCTAAAGCCCTCTCACCGTTGCCTGCAATAAAATGTGCCTGGACCTACTCTTGTCAGTCCTGTGTAATGGATAAGAAAACAGGCAAAGTGAAAGACTGACTTCAAATCCGCCCACAAATGGGATGATTGTATCTTTAAGTTCCGGACTCAACGGTCCAATATCAGTCCAAAACAAGCTCTCGCTGATAGTGGTAACCTGTGACTGCCAGTTGGTAACATTGAATAAGACAGCTAAGGAATTTCCATCTTGTGGATACAGTGTCGAAGTAGGGTTGTCCTAAAACATGCCAAATGCATAGTTGACTGCTGACACTGCAGGCACTAGAAGTTTTTTCTCTTGGAAAAAGGGAAAAAAACATGTTATCCAACTTCCATAACATATTTCTTTAGGAAATATGTAAGCATCTTCTTATAGTCAAAGTTAAGCAAATGTTCATCTTTTGCCTAAGTATCTTTGTTGTAAAATGATGTCTTTTTATGACCCTTTTGCCAGTGTAAACACAATGGAACTTTTTATTG